>RJWH01000600.1:343903-408882 GCA_004363575.1 Solenodon paradoxus | reverse complement strand
GAAAATCCCAAGAAGGTTTCACGTGACCCTATTTAAATCCCCATTTCAGGCTCAGAGCCGGCTCTCCTTCCTGGTGCGCCCTGGTCTCCATCTGGTTCGGAGGCTATTTTGATCAGCCGGATGCAGATTAGCTGCCATGATCTGGGGCTGAGCTACTGGGGAGATGCCTTTATCTGCAAAAGGACAATTTAAAAAGGAACTCAAAGCAAAAAGAACAAATAAATAAATTCTTCCTTCTGTCCCAGCACTCTCCATCCCTTTTTGACAGGTAATTGCTGAAGGATTTCTGCTTCCAAAGGGTTCTTGTGTGGCATGCTGCAGAGTGGGCTGGGCACCAGGCGGCTTCTGGCCAGAAATGCCAGCAGGAGCACAGCTGCTCCAGCAGTGTTGGAAGAGGGCGTCTGCTGGTCAGGAGCATGGAGGGCTGAGCCTTTCCGAGGGAGCCCATCTTGGCCCATGTGGTTGGGTGTACGTGTTCCGGGGGCAGGACTCTCCTCCTTCTTCTCCAATGGCTGAGAAGAGGGCCTTCAAGTTGCCCCTGGCTGAGCCTACAGAGGGACTGTCATGTCATCAATGTCCCAGGATTTCATGACACCTGGAAATATGGTGTCTGCGTCACCCAGGTGGGAGCTGTGAGGGCATCCTAGTTGGGGAGACAGAGACCCTTCCCCAGGGTAAGAGGGAAGAAAAGACAGAAGCTCCTTCAGTACCTGAAAAGTTGGGGGTTCACGAGAGGAGGCACATGTGGGAACCTACACAGATGAGTTTATTTTAATTTGTAAAAGAAAGTTACTGCAATAAAAGAGAGGAGAGAGAGAGAGAGAGAGAGAGAGAGAGAGAGAGAGAGAGAGAGAGAGAGAGAGAGAGAGAGAGAGAAAACCGAAGTAGAATAGCGCTCTGGTCTGCCACCGCCGGCCAGCACAGTCCACATACATGCGGAGGACCTGGGTTCATGCTCCAGGGCCAGGGTGAGCAACCAAGATGAACAACTTAAAATAAATATTTCTTCCTCCTGTCTCTTAAAGGAATGAAGGAATGAAGGCAGGAATGAAGACAAGCAGGAAGGCAGGAAGAGGGAGGAAGAAGTGCTTTAATTTCATTTTATTTCCATTTAGTTGTTACACTGGCTGTGTCCCCCTTGACCTGGGACAGGATCTCAGGGGTATGGGGATTGCATCCTTCAGAGGCAATTGACTTAACTGCTGCTCCACCCAGCCATGCCCCTCCTATCTCTTCTTGCCTGCCTGCTCACTTTCATTCCTGCCTGAACATTTCTTCTGAAAAACAAAGTCCGCTCTCGGCGAACTTCTCTTTGACATCTGGTACTCCCCTTGGGTGAGCACTTCACCACCCTTCAGAGGTGGAGCAAACCTTTTGGAGAAGTTTTAGACTGCTCCTTAGTGCCCCGCTGTCCCTTGACAAGTCTGGGGGAGCTGCCGTGGATCTGAATGAGCAGGGAGGGGATGAGGTTTGAGCAAAGGAGAAGATACCATTCTCTCCTCCTTCAACTCCTCCCCACGTCCTCTGCCCCGACCTCTAGCTCTCTGGACCGCACACACCCTCGTTGTGGTCATGGCAATGCCATCCACACAGGGTGGCCAGCCTTGACCTACAAAGGAGGATGGGTCTCTCTTTTCAGTGACATGGGGCCCAGATGGTGATCGGAGAGTGTCAGGAAGCAAGAGCCCCTTGGGAGGGTTACCCTGGGCAGGGCATGGGCATGCAGGTGAGCCTGACCCTTCAGTCACCCACGCTGTGCTGGCTGTGAGTGTGACCTCTCCTCGGATGGAGGTGGGCGGCATGAGGGACTTTGCCAAGAGGTCACTTATCGTCCTTCTTCAATGAAGAGAACACAAGTCTCAAAGGTCATGGCACAGCAAGGTGGACATCTGGCATTCGGATCTAGGCCTGTCCCACCCCAAAGCTAGAATTGTTACTGGAACAAAAGACAGCTACAAGGAATGCTTCTGGAGGGCCAGCTCATGCTCTCTGCTGAGCACTTTGTAGACACTGTATCATGCGATTCTTATGGGTCCCCTTTCACAGATAAGGAAACTGAAGCTGAGGAAAGTTAATACTTTGTCATGAGTGACACAAATCTTGAGCCCCAGAGCAAGCTGCCAGTGGATAGCAGTAGATAGCTGCCGGTGGATAGCCATGCAGAGGTGGATGGGAGATTTCTCCCTAACCCTCTGTGTTCTTCTTGGGCTGGCCAAGCAATCAAATTCCCAGGAGACAGATTAAGGAGAAAAGAGCAATGTACTCACGTATGTATGAGAATCTACATCACTGTGGATTCTAAAGCAATTGGGATAGAATGAGGGAAAAGGGAGAACTCATGTGATGAAGAGAAGGTGACTCATGATGAAGACCAGAGGCTCTGCAATTGGATGTTTGCCCTGCCATATGGTTAGGTTTCTCTGGTAGAAAGTTTATTTCTAGAAATCCCAATTTTCAGCATGCCCTGGTGGCCTAGTGGATAAGCCTACTAGATGCAGTCCACATAAGTCCCAAGGTCTCAGGTTTAAGACCCAGAGCCAAGGGAACAACCAAGATGAACAACTAAATAAAATAAAATGCTTCTTCTGCCTCTCTCTTCCTGCTTATCTACCTGCTCACCTTCATTCCTGCCTGCACCTTTTCTTTTAAAAATCCCCTAAATTCCTACTTTTCATTCTCCTGGTAGTGAAGGGAGTGGTAAAAGTGTCTCCTGAGCCTGCAGGACCTTGATTGACCTCACCTTGAAATAATCCAGCAGCCTCACCTTCGGGAGGCCTGTTCTGGGCATCTTAGGAGGGGAAACATCCTTCACCCAGACAGTCCCATGTGCCACCCCCAGGTACAGAGCAAGGTAGACACTGTTCAGTCTTGAACGGAGTTCCGTGAGTGCAGGATTGGGTCTAGAACTTTCAGTGTCCAGCAGAGGTCCACAAGAGTTTCCAGAGAAGGAAGTGATGGAACTCTAAGTTGCCAGTGGTGGCAGGTCAGATGTCGCCTGTGTTGGGAGAGGTTGCCACTGGGAATTCTAAGTCCCTTACTAAAATCTCTCCAGTTACCACACAATCATAAGACTGCAGGAAGGAGAGAAAGCAAGATTCTACCCCCAATGAAGCCTTCTGTCTCCTGATACCCACTTTGCAGGTGTCAAAACTGAGGTTCAGAGAAGAACAATGCACAGTGCCAGAACTTGGTCCCACGGAAAGGAAAATATTCAAAACAAAAAGAATGAAAAGAATTCCCTTTGGACTTAGTTCTAGGCTGACAATGTTTCATGGAGGCAAGAACAAGACATTGGGGACAGGGTTATGCTCTGGTGACTAAGGTGAGGGAAGGAGGTGGAGCAATTTGAGCTGGAGCAGAACAGCCAGACCAGCGACAAATAAGTACTGTGTGATGCCAATCAGGGGACGCACAATAACGACATGTGGGCCAGTGGAACTCCATACAAATGGCCAAGGTCTGGTGCAAGGAATTTTGGCACCAAATTTGGCACCCCTACAAGCCCCGTTCTAAATGTCCTGCTGCTTCAACCATCCCAGTGCCAGAAATGCCCAGTAATCTCACAGGGCCAGAGATAACCCTCACGGTACTTACCTGTAGCTCAACCATGCTGTGGTGTTCTGATCCTTTTGAAGAAACAAGTGTTTGTGGGGTGGTGGGGGATCTTCCTCCTGTTTCCTCACAGTGGGCGGGAACAGTGGTGGCTGCCATGACCCACTGCAGTCAGCCCCAGCACTGGCCATCTTTAATGCCGGGCAGAGGGACAGCTGACTTTGGGGCTTCTTGACAGATTGGGGCCGGGGCAGTACACCCACCCCTTTTGCCCCATGTTAAAGACAACCCTGGTTTATTAAAAATGGGACAAAATTGACATTTATATTAAAACAACAGGGTAGTTGGGAAATATGAAAAAAACAACAACTCAGCAGTATTGTCCTGCTGAAAGCAGTAAGTATGGTCAGTCTGCTTATTTCTTCACTGGGGCAGCTAGCTATCTGTGTCACTAGGAGGGAAGGCACTGCCTGTGACTGCACACCCCCGATGTTGTAGGAGGTGACATTTTTAAATGGTGACATTTGTACAGTTACCTTCTGTGTGTGCAGGGAAGTGACTTCCCACATATGATAATGATGCAAAAGTGAGTTTTAAAAGTTATTTAAATAACGTGACTCAATTTAAAGACAAATATGAAATATTGTGATTTAAGAAACACCGACATAAGGGGTTCTAAAAAGTTACTCTTGCCCCCAAGAGTACCTGAATCTCTGGAAGTTCACAGACTTGGGACAAGGAGTTTCCCATTCCAGGAAACCTCTGTTCAAGTCCCAGACTGCCAAAGCTGGACGGTATCTTAGGGACTGCCAGCCAGCCCTCTGTGTCAGGGGTGAGTAAGGCCAGCCAGGCTGAAGCCATAGAAGGCAGACATCATACACCTTCTCAGAAGGCGTCACGGGTGCGGGTGTTGACCAGCAGCCCAGATCGTTGTCCCCACTGGCTGGATGGGGTATGCGGGTGCAGTCTTAAGTAATGGATTTCAAAATTGCCTATGGATCTTTGATAAAATGTAGATTGCCCAGGCCCTACCCACAGAGATTCTTATCAGTTTTGATTTAGGGGCAGGATTCAGGGAAACTGCTCATTAAAATTCTCCCCAGCTGTCCACCCTCAACTAAAGACCAAGGACTCATCATGAGATGCTTGGGCAGTAGTCATTGGGTTCCTCCATTCCCATCCCTCTTCAGCATTTTCTAGCTGTCCTAATGCAGAGAGAATGAGAGAGAGGAAGAGGAGGAGGAGGAGGAGGAGGAGGAGGAGAGGCAAGGAGGGAGGGAGGGACAGTGGGAGGGGAGAATGAGTAATTTAGTGAGCAAATATCATGGACATAGATATGTCTGACTTAGAGTTCTGGCTGCACCCATATTATTGACCAAGACGTGTTACATCTTTCTTAACTTGGAGACTAGGTGAGCGAGTTAGTAAAATGAATATACTATTAATCAGTCCCTTTTAGACTATAGTGAGGATTTCACAAGATAAACCGTGCACAGGACTTAGCACAGTGCCCAGTAGTGTGGTGCTCTCAATGAATGCTAATTCTTAGCATCATCATCTTTATCATTATGACCAGAAGCCAGAATGATCCTGTTGTTAAGTGGAGACAGAGACTCAGTTGGAACATTCTTCAGGGCAGAGAAGTTCATTAAATGGCTGGGAATTAACATGGGCAGGCGCAAAGGAAGAGGCTTAATTCCCTTGCAAACCCAGGGGAAGGGGTCTCTTTTGGAGGAGATTTGCATTGGCTTTAGCTGATTGCAATTACGCTGTCCTGCGCTGTGCTGAAAATAAAATGAAACCCTAACAAAGTTCCAGGTTTAATTGAAATTTCCTGGGATCTGTTATTACATCGCTGTGATTGTTCTGCGCCACTAATGAGGCTGTGCTAGCTGATTATCCAAGTGTCTCTCCAGTCACTATTCCATTATTGCATTATTAATGATCAGATATGATTGTCACAGCCGACAGCTTGAACATCAACGGGCACAGACAAGTCAGAGGGCCCAGCAGATGGCCAGATGGCCAAGACGAGGTAGAGTGGGGCCAGAGGGCAGGGTGTGCTGGCCACCCACCTGTACCCAGAGTAGGAAGCTGGGACAGGTGTGTGAATGTGGTGAGGGGTCCCACCATGCTGCAGAAGAAAGTGGGCGTAGTAAGGTTCTGTCACTGATGAGGTCTCTATAAGTTGGTGAGTTCTAAGAGTCAATAGCTCTCAACTGTGCACTTACCTGGAGGAATAACTGATGGCTCATCATAACCATAAACAAACAAGAGCTAGCATGTCCAGGGGCCTGGGGAAGGAAAAAGGTCAATGCAAGAGGCAGGACGGGGAAGAAGCTGAAAGGGTCCTGGCAGGTCTGCGCGTTCATTGTGAAGGGCTCCCTCTTCCCTGAGTCCAAACCCTGAGGGTTGACTCACACTGCAGAGAGAGAGGGTTGGTGGACCCCAGATGAGGCAGTTATAGGTCTTGGACACTGTAGGGGACACCAATACAGAGATGGGGCCAGAGAAGGTGACCTCAGTAGAGTCTGCTAGCAAGGATTTAACCAGCCACCTCAGGGACCCCAGAGGACTAGAAGAGAACCCACTTGCTGTTGCTCTGAGAAAATGGAAAGAGTTTTCTGGAAACTTGGAGTTGGCCTGTGCTAATGGTTTTCCATAGAGAAGATAATTAACTGGGCTCAGGGCTGACTGAGAAGAGCCCAATGCCCCCCTCGCTCCCCTCTGCCCAGCAGTCATTTCCCAGCCTCTTACCCTGTGCATCTCCCCCTCACCCCCCCTCCCCACACCTTTCAGGAGACGTCCTTTCCCAAAAACACCAGACAGGATGAGGTCATATTAGGCATTCACTCATTGCCAACTTTCATTCTTCAAAGATCAGCGTGGCGCTAACATAAAATGCAAGCCAGGAACAGAGGCGAGGAGAATGGATTGACAAAATGGAGGGGGAAGTCCACATGCAGGAGAGAAAGAATTGACATTTGAACATAGTTTTGTCATTGGAAAATTGATCACAAGGCCACCCCCTCCCAAAGACAGAATTGGGGGCCACTGTGGGTTCCCAATGCCCAACAGGGGCCACCTGTTCCGGTACTCTCCCTGCCTCTGACTCCTGTCTCCATGGCTCCTGCAGCCATAGTTTCCCTGGCAACCCTCCGCAGCAGCCCACCCGGACACACGTACTGGTTTGTGCCGCCACCGCTGCCTGCAGAGCTATTTCCGGGCAACGGAGCCTCTGTCCTACAACCACCCACAGTCCCGCCAACACCCACACAGGTGCCCCGCTGTAGGCTCCTGGCCACCTGCCCACCCACAGTACCCACTCCAGGCTGGGCTGATGGGCCAATCACAGAGATACACCAGGGAGTGGGAATGGGAGGTGGAGACCCCGGGGACACACAGCCTAGACATGGTGAAGTGAAGAAATTCCAGGGGACGGCTCTGGGCCCCTGTTCTCTTCCTCTCCACTGCCCTCATGACCCTGGACCAGGCAGTAATAAGAATTGTGATGAACACAGTCATGATACTCCCACTGGTCAATCTTTTGTCCTCCTTAAATCAGCAGAATAATTTTTCAAAGTGGAAGCTAAACCCGTCAAGGGACCTGCTCACACCACACAGCTAGAAGTCACAGTCTCCACCCAGTGACCTTGGAATGTCTGTTCCAAGGGAGTCCAGGAGGGTCCCTATCCCCAGCATGTTGGTCTTACTCTGTACAAGCAGGGTGAGGCTAACAGGGAGTATAGGGAGGTCATGACACTAACCCCAGAAAGGTCCCAGAGGATACAGGATAAATGCAGGTGTATGCACACCTGTGCTCATAGACATGGTCCCCTGTTGCCTAACTGTTTTCTGTCTCATAGGTAGCTGAGGGCAGGAAGGCTTCCCTTGTTAGGCGTTTGACTGTCTGGTATGAGGGTCTGGAGATGTGAAAGCAGTTGACCCTGGAATTAGATTTCACCTTCCTTCAAGACCCTCCAAGGGGCTTGCCCCGGTGGCTCAGGTGTTAAGTCTATAGCTCTGATATGGTCCACATAAAGCCCAAGGAACCAAGTTCTTGACCTGGGTCCAGGGGAACAACTAACATGAAACATAAATAAATGCTTTTTCAGCTTCTCTTTCTGCCTGTCAATTTGCCTTCATTCCTGCCTGCTACCTTCCTCCAAGAAGGAACAAGACCATCTGTTAGGGACTGAATGTTTGTGTCCCCCCAAATGCAATCTTGAAGTCCTAACCACCAATGTGATGTTATTAGGAGGTGGGGGTGGGGGGGGGGTCTTTGGTGGTGATTAGGTTTAGGAGAGGTTGTGAACCGAGACCCCACAATGAGATGGGAGCCCTGAGTAGAAGAGGAAGAGAGCGCAGTCTCTCCCTCTCTCCCATGTGAGCACAGAACAAGAAGGCAGCCATCTGCAAGCGAGGGAGAGAGCCCTCACCAGGAACCAAGTCTGAGCTTCCCAGCCTCCAGAACTGTGAGAAATAATTATAGCATAAATCACCCAGCCCGTGATAGCAGCCAGAATGGACTATGACACCACCCACATTCTCTAAGTCCCTCGCACCCCCTCAGGAGCCAGGTCCAGTGGGGGTCCCTTGGAGCCAGGAGGGAGCAAGAAGTTTTTGGTCAAGATTTTGGGGACTAAGCTGAGCTGAGCTGAGCAGACTCCGAGGACAGAAGAAGTCAAACCAGAGCAGTATCCTGGGCTGCATGGACACAAGAGCAGGAACTGGGCTGGAGGGCAGAGATGCTGGGGTAGGAAGGGGAAGGTCATAGGCTCTTGGTCCAGCAGACTGGGCCTGAGGACGAAGATAGGGAGGCTGGCCGGTTTTGCTTTTCACTCTCCCAGACAGGCATAGAAGAGATAGGCCCGTGGATTTCCCCTACAGCTTCTGGAGGCTCCTGGAGAGGTTGATGGAAAAGGGGTCAAAATCCCAGAGGCAGCTCTGGCAAAGTGAAGATGCCCAGCCCATGAGCACATGCAGAGCCCAGCCCTGACTGAGCAGCCAGCACTGTGCTCCCTGCCACCCTCCCACTGCTGCTTCCCTGCCTCAGAGGAAGACCACCCAGGACCTGCCCACACCTTCCTTGGGAGAGCAGCAACATTGATTTTGTTCTTAATGTTCTGCCAAGAAGGAAATTTCATTCAGGCAGCTGCTTTCCACATCTCACAATCATCAGGAAATTTAGGTTGGACAGATTTTCCACGTCGGTTCTGTGCCAAGGAGAGTCATTTGCACATAGTTGTCTTCGGTGAGCCTCACCACAGTTCTGCAGGTCTGGAGGGCAGGACAACGCCCATTTTAGACACCAGGAGATGGGTGCTTGGGCACGCTGGGAGAATCAGTTCCCCACAGGGACCAGCGGATGGTTCAGAGCTGGGGTTTGAAACACTCCTTTGAGTCAAGGCCAGTGTCCTCTCTGTCTGACATTGGCCACCATTCCAATATCAGAACAGTGGTTTCCTCCTAAGATGAAGTCAAGAGCACTATAAGCCCTGGCAAATTCTTCAGCCACTGACCTGGGCAGGATCTAGCTGGAAGTTCAATGGGAGCTGCCTGGTGACCTTCCTGCTTCACTCCAGCCCAGTCACAGACCCAGACCATAACCAGCTTCTGAGTTCAGAAGAAAAGGAATACTCCTCAATTCTTGTCATCCCACCTATCCTCACCCCTTCTGCTCTGGTCTGGAAATGTTGAGTTGATTATATTTTGTGCTCAGTCACCAGAAGGAATCTCCCTGCAATTAAGAGCACCCCCGCCCCAGCCCCTTCCAAGCTTAGCTTGCACATCCTGCTCCTTCAGCCACCCCACCCGCTGCCATCACCACCACCCCCTCCCACCTGCCCCTCCAGCATAGGATCTTTTTAATGAGATTTCTCTGTTACAAGCAGCGAGTGTGTAATAATTATATTTTGTGCGGTAATCGTGGTTTAAAAATAATTTGAAGCGGGGAAGGCTCCAATTTATTAGGCATCAAATTTTCTGTGGCGAACTTTTAACTAGAAGTCACCACTCAGACACGGAGGGGGCCATCTCTGTCACCCTGGGCTGAGCAATAGTCCTGGAAAATTGATGGGTTCTGGATGAAATGTAGCCCAGGAAATTTGACTCTTATTAGAATAAATGAGTCTAGCAGCAGCAGATTGGCTGTCTTGAGTACCCCATGCCCTTCGGCAGAAAGAATGGGGAACAGGCAAAGGAGAGTGAGGGGCCACTCCCAGAGGAGGTGGGAAAGCAGAATGGGGGCTGTGGAACTCACTGGCCGAGGGACTTTGCATTCTCTCAACTCATGAGGTCTTCACAATCCTGAATGGCATGCATGGTTGATACGTGTCTCAATAAAGGAAATGAGGGCTGGGCAGCTGCGTTGTTGACTCACGGTCATATTTGAGGTGCTGGGCTGGCACTAAGCCCTGGGCCCTCTTCCACCACTTTCCTCGGTAACAGAAGTTTTAGCGGAAGCAGGACTGCCACTGCAAGCAAAAGCAGCAGCATGTCATTCCATGATGCCACAAGAAAGGTTCAGGTCTGATAGCAAGAAGACTGCCTTGCAGCATAGGTATTAGAAGGAAAGAAGTAGCTGCATGGACATCCACATTGTAGAGGCTTCTGTGAGTTGTGGTACAGCCTTGGGTCCTGATGGCAGCAGGATCACGTGTACTTCCCAGGGCCAGCCTGGTGTGGGACCTCCTGTGGGCAGGAACCATGATACTTAATTCATTCTTAGAGGCAGACCCAGTGCCGGGCACCTCGTGGATGCTAGATAATAACTAGTTAAATGACAGTGTGAATGAATGAATGAGGGCTGTTGCATTAGAAGAATGGCTTGCCTCACTTCCAAGAAGTGGTGACCTGGGGAGCGACTGTCCAAGCTGCCTAAGCATGTCCTGCAGGGCAACCCAGCAGGGCCTGGAAATTCTGGCTTCCTGAGCAATTGCGTGGAGGGTCTGGATTGATCTGAGGAACAGGAGCCAGAGTTTCTCAGGAAGCCCTCCTGGAGGGGAGTTTGCGCAAAGCTCATTATGCTATAGTACGATACATGGTGTCTTCTATTTGGGCTACATTTGAATACTATGTGACCAAAGAAATCAGCAGGTATAGAGCAGGTGGCTGGGGGCTTATTAAAAGGCACCCTAGGCTGCCACTGTAGGTAGGCTCGTCAGGGGCCTGGGGGCCTGGGGACCTGGGGGCCTGCATTCTCACAGCCCCCCCAGGTGGTGCGGGCCTCTAGCCAGAACAACAGCTTCGCTGTGCACCAGCACATTATTGAACCTCTCCAGGACCTATAAAATGCAAATGCAAATGTCTGACCCATGTAAGTGCTCAGTAAGTGAGGGAAATGCATGTAAAACTCCTGGTTCAGTAGATGCTCAATATGTGTGTCTTCTCTTCCCTCCTTGAGCGGTTTTGCAATCATTTCATCTGAGCTGGAGGCCAGTGCACAGATACGGTCCATCCCCTAGCTGATGAGGAACCACACTAATGGGAAGTTAGTGAAGCAGGGCCTGGGGCTCCCGCCCCCACGACCAGGGTTCTCCCCACCATGGCACATTCCTCCCCAGTTGGAGGGGGGACTTGGGTGTCCACAAGATGAGGAGAAGTTGATAGCGATGGTGAACATCCTAACCATTCTGCAGAAATGTGTGCCTAGCTCTCACCGGGCAGGCAGCCACACTGGCCTTCTGGAGTCCTGCGGGAGAGCTGGGACTTGGAAGATGATGTTCCCGTTACATGGTTCCACTCTGGGCTGCCTGCACATTGCTCTCAACAAGCATTCAGGCAAAAACAAATGCTTGAACCGTCTTCCCATGGGCAAGAAAGCAAGCGGAGGTAGTGTTTCTGCTGCCTCCTTGGTGATCCGGGGTCATCCCAGCTCCATGGTATCTGCGTAGGCAGGACTCAGGGAGGAAAGCTGGAGGGACCCTGGCCAGGCCCCACATCTGGCATCACAGCACTGAGGAAGTTGGAACAGTTCAGCACATTCTTCTTTCTCCCTGGCTTGCCTGCCACATGTTGGTCACCGCCCTCCAACTATCCTGCTCCTGGTGAGGCCACCGGAAGCCTCTTATACATTGTTTCACTTACCCTTACACTGCACCATTGTCAGGAAAGTCAGTGAAGGTTCAGAATTTGTCGGAGGGCACTGCTGACTCCTTGGTCTTGGGACATCTTAGTGGTGGAATGCATTTGAGTCAAGGCTTCTGATTTCCAGCTGAGTTGCTTGTCATAAGGGAATTACAGATAGCATTCCTGAAATGAATATGTCCCTTTCAGCCATTTGGTCCCAAAGCCCTACACATGTGTAGCCTTTGTCATTTTGCTGAGGCAGGAGAGAGTCCCATGTGCTGTAGGTCTGAGGAAGAGTAGGGAGCCAAGCTAAGTCCGGCACTACCCCTCGTTCTGACGCCTTTTCCTGGTGAATTTCCTGAGAAGTTGACTCAGTCCTTAATTTACAGATCCGGAAATGGAAGCACTGCCTGGCATCATGCAATGTGGAATTTGGAAAGTCAAGAAGGCTTTAAGGTTTTTATCCTCAAGGATGTCTAGGGTCTCCTGTACCTTCTTCATGGGGAATCCCGATGAAGTATGGAAAAGGGAGGAGAGATAAAGCCAAGCTTTGCTGTAAGGTCAGTGAGATTGGTGGGATTTCTAGAGGAAACATCCAGCCTGCCCCCTTTCTGGTCATGAGGTCCAGAAAAGGACATCACAGCCCCTCTGAGCACCTTCCCATGGGTCAGGGGGCCATCACCACTGGACTTCTTGAATATTCCACTCAAAAGGCATGACTGCAACTGGGCAGCAGCCACCCCTGCAATCTTAAGTAGCCAGAACCCCATCTGTTAACCCTGTTAGTTCCAGCACCAACCTGGGGAGAGCCAGATGCTCCTCTAGTACCCTCATTGGTGTACAATCTGGTGTGGCCTGCGCTTCATGTTACAAAGCACTTTGACACACAAAAGTCTGATGAGATCTTCGTGACACCCAGGTGGAGTAGAGAAGGCATGGAGAAAACCCAGGAGCAAAGGGGAGGCCTTCTACCTAAGTCTGCCTAAGAAATTGGGAACTCCAGCGGAGTTCATCCAAATCTGCATGGTAACCTGTAGCCTCTCCTCATAGCCGACATGTCTATTTGCCAAGATATCTGAAGAAAATGCCGTCATGATCTTGATCTCATTTTAATGTCATAATGACCCTGTGAGGCAGACAAAAACTGGTAATATCCCTATTTTGCCAATGGGGAATCTGACACACTCAACCCATGCCCAGAAGGTTCTGTTGGGGGCACCAGGGCATGTGGGAGATGTCAGGAAATGCAAAAGAGGGCTGATGCTCAGCATCCAGCCAGACCTAGGTACCTTATTTAGGAACATCCTTTCTATGGTAATCTTAACACTTCCAGAGAAGACTGTTAATTAAATTAATTGTCCTTGCTAAATAGGCTTTGGGGGACTCCCTAGGGCAGCACAAAGATTTAGACAAGATGCAGGAGGGAGCAGTTAACTTCTGGAAAACTGCAGTGTCCCCCATATCCCCTCCCCAACAATTAAGGTGCTACTCACAGTTTAGTTGTCTTCTCCTGCCTGCCTGGAAATAGCATCCTAGTCAATTTGCCATTGTCCTTGACCTGGTGGGTGCAGGTTACCTGTATAGTGTGTGGATCTGGGATTAGACACACCTCTGTGCTTTGTGTCTGCATACAAATCATCACACTATACACATGTTTCTTGTGTGTATAGACATTTCTGCACGTGGTCACAGTACTGCATGTGTGGTCACTTCTGAACGAACCTGTGACCCCAAGCATGGCCCTCCCCACCGGGTCCCTGTTCAGAAAGCCCACAGCTGTCTCCTCTAGCCCTGGTCTGTCTTACCTCTGCAGTTTGCTATTTTGGTGAGTTGTCAAATGCAAGCATCAACTCTACAGCATCTCCTTTACAGGGAGGCTGGGACAGGCAGGTAATTTATCAAACATTACTTAAAATAGTCCTCCAGCCTCCAGCTCCTTGTCTCTTGTTGCTGTCTGATGCTTGATTGTTTCTTCTCCTTTCTGTCTCTTGTTTTTCTGCCTGGAGATTGACAGCCTCCTGCTAACACAGGCTCTGAGACACCAGGTGCTAGTGGAACCAGCACCTCACCGTCTCAGCCTCTGTCCCAGAACTAGCTGCTCGGCAGCAGTCTCAGGCAGTGCCATGGTGACTTCTGTCTGTGCTGGGCAGACGGCTGATGGATGGGCCCCCTGCACTGCAGAACCCCCAGGAACCAGAGGCACATTCACTGTGATTGGCTAAGTTATGGACTGGCTAATGAGACTCCTCCTGCCACCAGCAAGCCCTCATTTTGCCCTCTTCCCATTCTCTAGCCTTTCAAGCAGACTTATGTCTTATGACCTTGTGTGCCGGTTTGCTGTCCTCTTAAAAGATTTAAAGAGGATGAGATAAATTAGCATTCTCTGTCATCTTCACTTCCAAGATGAAGCAACCACTGCTATTCAAGGGAAAGAGTTCTATTATTGTGAAATAGCATGTTTCAGTATCTACTGTTTGTCAAGTACTGTGCTCGATGCTTGAAATGTTATATTCTCATTTAATTCTGCATGACAGATATTATCTCCATTTGATAGGAAAGAAAACTGAAACTCAGAGGAGGTAAGGAGCCTGCCCTAGGTATCCGGCAGAGTTCTTGATTGCAACCAACATAAATTGATCTAGATAAATTGATCTAGATCTAAACAGAAAAGGAAACTTGGGGAAAGATAGTGATAACTCACAAAATATAAGGGCAAGACAGAAGGCATGCAGGAACCAAGATGGTGGAACCAAGACAAAACCAAGAAGAGTCTGTTAGGAGACTACTGAACAGGATGCTAGATGTCACTTTGGCTGCTTCCAAAATGCATTTCAAACTTCCCCTGTGCCTTTATATACAGACTTCAAAATAAAAATTCCCAGTGGTGTCACCTGAGGGTCAGTAGACCATATGCCCACACCCTCATTGCCAGGGTTTAGGCATCTACAATGGATCTTAACTCTTATCAGGAATCACTTGATGAGTTCCCGGATTCCCAGGGAGCAGCAAACACCCGTGAACTAGCAAATCAGACCAATGTTCCCAGCCATCGCCCAACTGTGAGAGACCCAGCAAGTACAGAGCCAGGTCTTGCTGGCTCCAAATCAGATGCTTTTTTTTTTTTTTTACCACAACCAGAGGTGAGGTTAAAAATCTTTAACAACTGGTGGGGCACTGCTTCTGGCTGATCAGGAAAGATGCACCAGAGAGGGTAATGCCTGCCAGCTGATTGCCAATTCTACACACAAAGAAGAATTGGAACTCAGGGCTTCTGGCTGCCCAGGCCAGAGGCCCTTATCTTCCCAAACTTTCCCATAAAAAAATGATAATACTTGATGGCATACTGAGGTAAACCTGAAAGCACTAGGAGAAAGAGAAAAGAGTGAGAGAGAGATGGATATGGATATTGGTACATAAAAAGATGCATGGTTTTAGAGGAAAAGCCCATTACATTTTCTTTATGGTATATTATTGTGATAAAAGTCCCCTGAACTCTTGACTTTTATATCAACTGTCTCCCTGACATCTCCATTTAGTTATACAATAGATTTCTCAAAAATAGCCTATCTCTGTCTGCACACCTGGTCCTCCATCATCACCCCCACACACTCTACCTGCTGTCTCTCCTAGCTCAGTTAATGTTTGTTTATTGTCCTGGCTGATCAGCTCCAAACCTTTGAAGTCATCTTTGACTCTTATTTTACATCGTCTACATAGTCCACATGCCTGTTATGCAATATGTATGCACATATTCTACACTGGAAACTCTTCTTGTCTCTAACTCTAGAATATATTCACACATTCGCCTCCTTCACTGCTATCATTTTGTTCCAAGTCATCATCACCTCACCCCTGGATTCTTCCAATGGCCTCCTTACTAGTCCTCCTATGTCACTTTTTCCAATACAATGAGTGAGCGTTAAAAAAATATGTCCAATTATGTCACTCCTTCTTTGGCTGCAAATCCCATATGACTCCCCAGTTCACTCAGAGTTGGGAGCAGTGATCCTAAAATGGTCGACAAGCTCCCTTCTCAGTCTGGTTTCCATCACCTCTCTGAGCACATCTGCTACTTCTTTCTTCCCTACAAAGTCTTGTCCAGCCACAAAGGCCTCCTCTGCTCTCTGAGTGCAGGTCTGTTCCGCCTCTGAGCCTTTGCACTTGCCCTTTCCTCTGTTTGAAACTCTTTCCCGATGTCCACATGAGTCCTTCCCCAACTCTTCCAAATCTTTGCTCAGATGTCACCTTCTCATTTTGTCTGGACAAAGATGTCTTCATCTATAAATGAGGAGTTTGAATAGAATGAATGCTTGTCATGGGTCCTAAAGATTCTGGGGATGTGCCTTAGGGGACCATTTGGGATGGAGTCGGGATAGAGGTGTCCAAATGTGAAAGAATATGCCTCATGTCCCTCTTCAATCAGAACACCTCCACTGGGATCAGTTTTAGATATTGATATCCCATAGAAGAAACTGGGAAACAGAGATATTTCTGATGCTAACATGGAAGCCTGAAAACCTACAGGGGTGAGCTTTCTCCCCTAGGCCCTTACCTCCCATTGTCCCTTTGTTCAAGGAGAAAGTCACTCTGAATGAATCTTTCATGCATTGTATTATTATAAAGAAATGCCTTCTTTCTTTAATAAAATGAGACCAAGAACCCCCAGAGTGATTATTAGAAGGGTTTTTCTTGATACAATGGGCGGACGGCCCCAATGTCTGTTCTCTGGGTCTCAGTCATCTTCCCTTTGGGAATGTCCTACATGGCTGCTGCTAATACTAGCCTGCTTTCTCTTAACACTTGGCCTCAGGGGAGGAGTGAAAATGGCCCCTCTCTTTCTCATGGCATAAGGAAGACAGAGCTGGAATTTGGTTCAAATAATATTTTATAAGAAGTGAGGGAATAAAAAAGGGGAGAAAACACAGAGATGGTAGGCAGCTGGGCCATCTGGTTTACCATCTGTGACTGACCCTCCAGGGCTTGGAGGCCCTGCCTCATCCCTGTCGGTCCCCAGAGTCCCGTATCTCTGCATTCCCTCGAAGGGGCAGATACCATTTTAATGACCATCACCTAACAGAGACCAGTAAGATCTTTACGATCCTCCATATCCAGGCCCATCTCGCACATCTGAGTCTCCCTCACAATCACAAGTTTCTTGTGGTAGAGCTTTTTGGTTTGTTTTTTTTAATCAAAGCACTACCACCCTTCTGGTAAGATTCCACCTTCTTACAGACGTGCCCCAAGCTCAACTCTATGACATCAGCACCAATTAAACCCAGCAGAAGACGGATCCAGTCATTCACATGGGACTGTCTCCTTTACAGATGATAAAACAGAGAGGGTTACTGTCTTTGTTTAATGCTCCACAGTTTGACAGGCCAGAGGGGACTCGATTCCAGTGTGTGGCTCTAGCCAGAACATAGGGCTTGGTCTGTGTAGGTGTCCTTCCCAAGGCTCCTATGGGGGAGGGAGAAAACTGGTGGGCCTCAGACCTCTTACCTGAAGTTGAGACAAGGAGCAGGTTTTGGGTTAGGTGGGGTGCTCAGCACCCCGTACCTCCATCCAGAAACCAGGCCTCACAGGGACAGCTTTGTTCTAGACAAAGACAGTCTGACCATTCTGGCACCTGCAGCCCAAGTCCCTCAATGGATCATTGTAACCTCCAAAAGTTATGGGACAAAAATGCAGAGAATGCCAGAGCCCAAGGCTTCCCTTTCCCTAAGACAGGGAGATTTGCATGAACACTTTGTTTGCTTATTTATCCTGCTGCCTCAAATTAGAAGTGAAATCCAGAACAAAGAAACAAGAGACATTCCTGGGGATGGAATTACCTAAGTAGCCTTGCGGTTTAATCTTGCCAAGACAATTTGGAGTCTGTTACACTGTTGCATCACATCAAATACCCTAAAGTTTCCCTTTCATCTGCTGGCTTCCCAGGCTGTGCCAGGGCCAGTCAGCCAGAGGGAAGCAGACCCTTCCTGGCTTTCTGAGAGCAGTGAAGCCTTCCCAGGCCTCCTGAGGCAGATTTCCAAGCTCAGGAGATGCTTCCGAGGTCCCCCCTCCTGGGGGAGATGACTCAGAAACCGAGGGGGCTGCAGTGGGCAGGGGGCAAGAGGCAGGCTCCTCTCCCACGCTCCTTCCACCCCAGCTCCAGGCCTAGGCTGCAGCCCAGAGTCCTGCCTGCTCACACCTCTAGAAAGCCCTGTGATGTGATACTTTTCAAAAGAGTTTCCAAGGTGTGTTTGTGTGTGTATGTATTTGCATATGTGTATGTAAGTGTGCTATGCGGTATATGCATGTGTGTGGTGTATATTGTGTGGCAAGTATATGCATGTACTGTATTCATATGTGCACATGCATACACACATGTGTTTGTGCTGTGCAATGTATCCATAGCATGCATGCATCATGTGTGTACATGTGATGTGCGCACACATGTATGTGTACGGGTGAATTGTGTGCTGTGATATGTATATGTGTTATGTGTCTATGCGTGTGCTGTGGACATGCATCATGTATGTGTAAATGCATGTAATGTGTATTTGTGTGCATGCATGTGTTATCTGCATGTGTGTGTTTATCATGCATGAAATGGGGCAGAGAGAGACCTGGCCCCTCCGGCGTCACTCCAGACCCCGTGTGCTCTGACTGAGCTAGTATCAGAAAAGAAAGCAAGAGACCAGAGTTGGGGTGCAGGACTTTGCCCCTGGGGGAGTGTGTCTGGGAGGATCCCTAGAAAGGTGTGCCTCTGCTAGCTTTGACCAAGTTTCCACGAACTCCCCACCTATTCTCCAGGGGCCAGGAGGCACCTGCCCACCTCAGCCTGTCCTGTCCCTGTGCCCAACCTCACTCTTGGCAGGGTTCTGAGAGAGAGGACTGAAGTCAACTCCACAGGCCTCATCTGTCCAGCCTCTCCTACAGTTCGTGGTGCCACCAGCTGATGCTCTCTCACGTTGATGGCCTGCCTCTGACTCCCACGGTGACACTGAAAGGCAGCCACAGATAAAGGAGTATCGTTGATTTCTCCAGAAAAGAACATGAAGGTGACTTGCCTCGGGACTCAGCCTGTAGCGCAGAGCCGGAATCCCTGAGGGAGCGTCCAGGGTGAGTCCCAGCAGCTCCGCAGGGTGGAAGTCAGCTCCTTCGTGGGCACAGGCTCTTGCCCTGCACCGTCTGCAGCCACCCTGCCAGATTCCCTGACCTGCCCACATGGCTCCCACATGTGCTACTTGGGTGGTTGTTACTTGCTGATCCAGCACCCACATAAAACCTGGAACAGACCCACTTTTCTGAAACAACCAACAGGCAAAAGGATGGGCATTTAACTAGGGAAGTAATGCAAACACCGCAAGTGGCCCACAGTAGTAACTGAATGGTTGAATAAACCATGATCCAGCCCCTCGGTGGAATATTATGCAGTTATTAAAGTTATGCTGATTAAAAAGTAATATTGACTTGAAAAAAACTTATAAGATAGAATGTAATGTGAAAACCCCAAATACAAAACAGTACCTACATTGGAGTTATAGGTATATAAAATGACAGAAAAGCAAGCTTTTAAAAATTCCTGCAAAAGAAGACAAGTTGAGATAGTGACTGATTTTTAACTCCCTTCCATCTTTCCATAGTCTCTGGGTTTTCTAGAGAAGACATGCATTATTTCAATAATGACTACAACAGCAAAGGAGAAAAAAGAAAAGAATCAATAGGTAAGGCAATATTAAAGGAGTCCTTAACCACGATCACAGTTCACATCTCTAGGAGCAAGTGACTTACTGCTCTCTTGCTGAAAACTTACTAATAGGATCTCAGAGCCGTTGTCTAAAATTCAGAGACGTCCTGGAGACTGGGGAAACATGCTGGGGACAGGCAATCTAAAGATGCTGCACCCAATTTTAGAAAATAAAGTTTGGTCGTGAGGAATTCAGCCTCAGGCTTCCCGGGAGCGAAGCACTCCAGACTCGTCTCATTCTCCTCGCGGTTGGGGTTACAAGACTGGTAGATATGGGAAAATGTTACGGACATAATGTGTATCGATCCTACAGTGTATTTGACAAAGCCTCTCCCATCCTTATGAACAAGGTGGAGAAATGTGGCCTGGGAGACAGCACCAGAAGGTAGACTTAAAAAAGATTGAGACGTAAACGCAAATCGGGGCCTGGTAATGGATTTGAGGCTTTTCTGGGGCAAGGATGGCAAGGATCTGTGACACCTCCACCGCCACTATCACCATCCTCACCCCTAGGCCAGCACTGCTGATTGGTGGTGTACCCCTTCTCCTCTGCATCCAAATGAAACTTCAGAATTTTACTCAGCATGGAGCTCCAGCAGCCACAAGCCATCAGTCAGACAGACATGCCAGCAGGAGCCAATGAGCTGTCCTTGACTTCTAGGGACATGTCTGGCATTTGCCCCAGGACTATTCGTTGCTCATTCTACTCAGCACACTGATCAATGATTTGGGTGAAAACCTAGAAAAGATGTGCATCCAATTGACAGATGTCTTAAAGTTTGAATAGAAAGATGATAGAGCCAACATATTTAAATGTCTGATCAGATTATAAGATGAGCCAGAAACCAAGGAGTAGCACCTTAGCACTTATAATCACCTCCTTGAGTTTAAAAATGAATGGCAAAACCAAATCAGGGACCATGTGGCTGGATAGCAGTTCATGAAGTGGGAGAAGGGAGGGGGCAGACATGAGGTTTTCGATACTGCAGGCTCAGCTGCAGCCATGGTGTTATGTGTGGCTGTTGATGAGGTCATGACAGTCTTAGGCTTCCTTAGTGGAGCCGAGAGCCCAGAACACAAGAGATAACGATGACCAGGACGCATGTAGAGTCAGAGTTGAGCTACAAATGTTAGAGCCCTTAATAACCAAGAAGTATCATGGGATACCCACTCCCCAACTCACCTACACAACTCGAAATAAAGTCCAGAAGAATCTTCCTTTTCCCATGAAAACCTGTTTTGCTTATGTCGTCAGTGTAACAGCTCGGCTTAAAAGTGATGCCTTTGCTGGCACGGCCTGGTGGAGCAGTGGTTGGGTCAGTTACCTCTGAAGGAGCAGGCCACATGCCCCTGGGTTCGCGTTCCGGGTCCAGAGGGAAACAACTGGTGTGAGCAACTCAATAAAAATTTAAAAACAAAACAAACAAAGCAAACACAGCAATGGTGATGCCTTGGATCTGAGGAGGCCTAGGGTGGGGTGCGTGTCCTTAGACTCTCCTGCACTGGGTGCAGCTGGCTGAGCCCGGGAAGGGTTTGCTGTGTCAGCATCCAAATCTGCACATACCCCTCCCCTCTCCCATCTTCCATGAAGCCTCTACACAAAGAAGAGAATACAATCTCTTTAGTCTGAAAGCATTCAAAGCCTGTCAGGACCTGAAAGAAGAAGCTGCTTTTAGAAATCAAAATAAGACAAATGATTTAAAAGCCACAAGCACTGAAAGCCTTATAATGAAATACAGCAACAATGGGCCTATCCTCTCAACAACTTCAGTGCCGTGCTGCAGGGACCCCCGTTTTTTGTCATTTCGATTGATTTATTCCGGTAATTATTTTTGTATCTCTAAATAATGGTTGTACTGATATATCTTGATTTATGTACTTTGCACATTATCTATTGATTCCCTGTGATGAGGGTTGAATGTTTAATATTTTTACACCACCGCTACCCCTCTTCCCTTCTCCTTTACATGATTACTATTTTTAGTAGATTTCAATAAATAATGTTTAATGCTTTGCTTATGGAAGTATTGTTTACTGCATTGTCAACTTAGTTATACATTCTTTTTGTATAGTTTTTCATCTTTTCTGGAGTTTTCATTTCTATCTTTTTGTCTTATATTATTTGTCTTTATGGAATTCCTCACTTAAAACAATTTTCTAGTGTTCTATCTCATCGGGCATCCTCTCAGAGATGAGGTGCGGCTTTGTTTTACCTGGGACAGGTTTGTCTGCGGATGCCCAGGAGAACAGCCCACACCTGGGATGCCCCTTTCTGCTCTCTTGAGTTAGAGTCAAAATTTTCCTCAGCTCATATTTTCCTCTCTCTTGATTTATTCCATTTTTCAGAAGCACACCTTCAAGAAAATTCCAAAGAAAATGAAAAAGAAGTAAGTTCTCTGAGCCCTGTGTGCCTGGAAACATTTGTTTTCTCTTTGTACTCCAGTGGAGGAGTCTGGAGTTCTGCGTAGAAAACTACTCTTGTTCAGATCTTAGAAAGCTTACGCCAATGTCTTCTCGCATCCAATGGCACTGAAAAGTGTGATGCCCACCTGAGTCAGGTTCTTTATAGATAACTGTCACTGCCTCCAACTGTACCACTGTTCTCCCAACCCCACCTTCTTTGAGCCTTGTCTCACGGTCATTCATTTTCTTGAGTGCCCCATAAAACTATTCAATCTGAATATTCCATTCAATTCTGGAAAACTCTTTTGTAGTGTTAAGTTGAAAAATTTTCCCCTTTGTTTTCTTGGTTTTCTTCTTGGTGTTCTTTAATACAATGGACCACCTGAATTGATGTTCTATGTCTTTTCATTTTTATTTCATATTTTCTGGTTTGTTTTGTTCTCTTTCGGTAAGACTCCTTTGACCTTATCTTCCTAATTTTCTAGTAAATGTTTAAAATTTAGGAAATCATATGTGCGTATACACACATACATTTTTTAAGAAGACTTTTGTGTTTTGATTGCTCCTTTTTCACAGCACCTAGTTCTTGTTTTATGTATACAATCTCTATTAACATCCCTGAGGATCTAATTCAGAATTTTTATAGTACTTGTTTTTAAATTACTTTCTGTTACCTGAATTATCTTCTTCTTCCAGCATCCACTTTTTGCTTTGTTTTCTTTTAATATCAAGTACTTGGGAATCTTGGATATTCTTTCATATGTAAGAATGGGGGGATAAAGAACCCGTGGAAGTTCTGTACTCATGGGTAGGACAGGGTAATTGGTGGATTTTACCATGGTATGATTGGGGTGTGGGCCAGCCGTTTTACTGGGAGATACCCAAGTGCCAGAATAAAGTGAAATCTTTATTTTAGTGTTATTCAGTTTCTTTTTAGAAGAAACTCACTGTTCCTGCTGTCTAGGAAGTAGAATGTGTCTGCCAGGAATTCTGTACTGGGTGGGAATGAGCAGCTACTGTTTGGTACATGGATTTTCAACCAGCCTCCCTGATTCCAGTTCCAAAGATTACTCCCACTCTCAGATGATGTCCTGATACCTAGATCAAAATGTTTCCTGGGCAGGTGGACTGCATTCTCTGTAGCAGTCCCTTTTTTCTAGCTTCATCAATGACATTTCACCAGCCACCATCTTCAAGACATTTAAAGATAACCATCAATCTCCTTGTCACACATTTTAAAATTATTATTATAAATTATCACATACAGGAAATATAAGGGATAATGTCAAAATATTTATATACATAGTCCCTCAATTCTATTAAATTATTCATTCTTGATATGTTACAACATTTACTTCCTATCTTTTTTAAAAGGAAATGAAATGTGGTAGATTCAGTGATAGCCAGTCTGTCATCCTCTTTCCTTCTCAACCTGGTTATAACCTAGTTATACTTTATAATTACATATTTTATATTGCACATAAAGATATCAAAACATACTACTTATCTTCGAATTACTTTCTTGAGGTCTATCAATGTATACATGTGGTTTCACTGCTGCACAGTGTTAAATTATTCAATCACTCACCTGTTAATGGAAAAATGTAGAATGTTTCCAACATTTTATTGTTTCATACAGTGTTATCTGAACATTCTTGTACTTTCCTCCCGAGCACACATAAAACGTTTTTTCCAGACATACATGCTTCACTCCATGCCAGTAAATTGCTCTCCAAGTAGAGATATCAATCTCTCTTCCCACCCTCAACTTCCGGAGAGGGTTTCTTAGCCTCCACATCTCCCAGGAGTCCATGCCGTCAACAGTTGGATGAGTAGGAAACAGCATCTTCCTTTTAGTTTGCAATGTTAACAATGATCAAGCAGGCATCTTTTGACTGGCATTCAAATTTCCTCTTCTGTGGGCTCAGTGTTATATAAATTGTATTCAATTTCCTATCCTTAGTGAATTACGGAAGTCTTTATATCTGGCATAACCTGGGAGCTTGTTAAAAACCTGGAATTTCAAGAACCACCACAGACACGTGGGATTGGCTCCTTCATCTAAACAAGATTCGGGTAACTGGGTTGCACATTACAGTTTGGGAAGCACTGATGTAGAATACTTTGTGTGAAACCAGGGCTTCCTGTCTCTTGAATTCCTGGTGGAAGTTCCCTGGAAAACCACTAATGTTTTGTTAGTCGTAACTATTGTTGCTGCTGTGGGTCAGAGTTTAGTTACTCGTTTTAATGATTGGAGTCCCATTCTGATTTTTAAATTATTTCTAAATAAGTTTTAGTAACCCCCACTGCTAACTGCATAGTTCTTGGTATATTTATAAAAGATATATTGATATCACGGTTTTTAAATTCTCTGCTGTATCTGGAGTCTTATTTTCTTTTCCAACTTAATACTGTTTATTTGTGCACATCCCACCCCACATCAGTGCTGCCAGTTTTGCTGTTTTATTAGACTCTTCAAAAGACCAGCTTTGTGTTTTATTGAATTCTTCCCTTCTGATATTTTATATTTCATTATCTTCTGCCTTCATCTTTATTATCTTCTTTCTGTTTCTTTGGGTTTACCTTGTCTTCTTTTCCAAACTTTTTAGTTGAAATCTTAGTTCATTAGATGTTAATCTTTCTTTTTCTCTTTTTGTGATCTAAGAATTTGAGGCTATATATTCTCCAATTATTGTAATTGCATCTTACATGTTTTGATATGTCATATTCTTATTATATTTTAGGTCTAAATGTTCTCTAATTTCCATTTTTATTTCTTCTCTGACCCGTGAGTTATTTTAGAGCATGCTTTAAAATTTATGACTATATGGGATAGTCTAAGAAGATTTAAAAATGCATTTCTAACTTGATTGCACTGTGATCTTTATGATATTGGCTGCCCAGTGTTTGCTGAGACTGTTTTAGGGCCCTGTATGTGGTGTAGTTTTGTAGAAATGTCACGTGTATTTGAAAAGACCATGTATTCTCCAGTTCAGCTTAATCTTGTTGGTTGTGTTTTTCAGAACTTTTACCCATTTTTGAACATTTGCCCATTTTTATCTGTTTACTTTATCAATTTCTCTGTTGTAATTGTCATTATGATTTTAGATATGAAAATTTCTCCTTAAGAGTCTGTCATTTTTGATTTTCTATATTTTAAGTCCATATTATTAGCCTCACATAAATTGAGAATTTCTATGTATTCCTGGAAAATGGCTCCTTTTGATACTGTGCAGTGTCCATCTATTTTATTAATAAAAGTGACATTGATAGACTAGAAAATATTTTCATGCTGGTGTTCCTTTGGTTGGTATGTGACTGGTGCATTTTTTTCAATATTTTATTTTCAAATATTCTATGGCCTTACTTTGAAAATCTATCTCTTATAAACAATGCACAGCTTTAAAAAAAAAAAATTCTGACCTGACCATTTTTGTTTTAACAAGTGAGTTTATTTGGTTTACTGTTTTATGATATTTATATATGGGATTTAAACCTCCCATTTTATTTCGTGCTTTTTATTCACTCTGCACTTCAGTTACTATGTCTGTGTAAATAACTTTTCCCAAAGCTTGGTGGTGTATGGTGTAAAGCAGACATTTGAAGTTCTCACTGATTCTGTGGTCGGCACCACCTCTGGACCTCATTTGCAGGATTTGGAGACAGGACTCATCTCAGGATTCACTCACTCACATGTCTACAGTTTGATGCTGACTATCTCCTGACGTCTTAGTTGTGACTTTTGGTGCAGACAACCTACCTGTAGTCTCTCTTTAGGGTAGTCTATTTCCTTGAATCTAGAATGAGAACCAGGTAGAAGCCATATTGCCTTTATGGAGTCACCTCAGAAACCACATAGCACCACTCCGACGACTTCTGTTTATAAAGGAAGAAGCAAGGTCCTGCCCAGGTCCGGGGGAGGAAGAGTGGACTTTACATCTTGGTGGGCAGTGGAAAGTTCTGAAAGAGCCTGCGTAATTACGAATACTGTTGTAAGTATTTCCAGAAAAACACTGTCTACCACACATGATGCTTATTTTCTTTCTTCTTCTTTTTTTGGCGTCTATTGGAATGATTGAGGCTTGAGGCAGATTAGTTTCTTATTCTGACTACAGTTTTGGAAGTCTTTAATTCTATTTTGACTTTTTAAAGTATGTGGCCTTACATTTTTGCCTCTACATATAACATGAAATGTGAAGTTCATCAGTGTCTCTCACTCTTTCAAATAAAACGAGGATCTCAGAATTCTCATTTTAGCTATCACCAACCACCCCATCTCCAAATTTTCCATCACTCATATTTCACTTCCACTTTGATTTATACTGCCTCTGCCTCTTTGCTATTATTATTTTGTGTTTATTATTTGAAGCAACCTAAATGTGTTTCAATTTACTGATAAGTGCCATTATTTTTATTGTTTTTGCTTTTTCCTGCATTTATTCTATAGAAGTACTTTCAACAAAGCTCTGTAGTTAAAACCTCATCTTATATCTGAAAAGGTCTCTATTTTACCCTGACTCTTGAAAAAATGGTTTAGCTTTGTGTACAATTCAAGGATGACAGTTATTTTCTCTCAGAACTTTAGATGGAGTCTTCCACTATTTTCTGGAATCAGTACAAATTTTTTTAAGTTAATCTGTGTCTTTTATCTCTGCTTGTTTCAAAGATTTTCTTTGCCTTTGGCACTCTGAAATTTCACAAGAACATTTCTCGGTATACATTTACTTTTATCAGTCGTACTGGAGATTCTTCATAAATATGAGGATTTCCGATTCTGGAGAATTCTCATTCATTATCTCTTGGAATAGTGCCTCTTCCCTAGTGCCCCTATTCTTCCCTACTTTAACTGCTGTTAGACATACATTATACATTCTCATTCAAGTTTCCATGTCTCTTTATAACCAATATTTTCCACCTCTTTATATTGTTTTACACTGTGGGTAACTTATTAAGATTTACCTTTTGCGCACTAATCTTTTATATCTAATATGCAATTGAAGCATTCCATTGAATTTTTAACTTCAGTAATTAAACCTTTCATTTCTAGAACTTTTGGAGAGGTCAGATTTACCTCTTTTGTTTTCTTAGTGACTTTTCTATGTTCCAATTTGTCCTTTTATATCTTTAATTATTTCAAGAAGTAGGATATCTGTAATACCCAGAAGTTCTCTTCTTGCCCTTCTCGCCCTTCTCAGTCACAACCACTTGCTGTCTAAAGACTTTTATTGTCCTAAGTTTTGTGATAATCATTTTTTCCTTTTCTTTCTACTTCTTCTTAAGCTCTTCATGTGTTTTCAAATTTAGAATTGTAAACTCATCTTCAACAGGATTTTATCTCTAGGATCCTGGACAAACACAGATGAGACTATGTTCTCCTAAAAATATCTTGTGTCTGCCTTTACTAGGAGTTCCAACTGTATCCACTAACCGAAAACTATGTTTTCATATAAAATTGTCACCTTGTTTGTTTCTGAACCATGAGGCAATATAAAGTCACAGACCAAATCTGCATGAGAAGTTGATCCATGGTTACCAATTACCAGGGGAGACTTTTACTCCACTCTTGCTAAAACTAAGTTCCTTGTCATCTTTCTAGATGGACTATTGGTAGAGTTTTTCTATCCCACGCTTTGTGAAAATATAAACATTGGAAGGTCAGGCTCAACATGAAGATCTCAGTTCCAGCACTCTTCCTCCGAAGACCCAGTGCTTAGTCGTTGGTCTCCACGTGAGCGCTAACCCCACAAGCTTGGGTTACCCTAAGCTGACAAGGTCATACAACTGCTACAGTGTCAAGTCAAGTGCTTTCTGTTCCAGATTCCTCTTTTTTAGCTCTTGGGTGAGCTTTCTTACTTTCTTGAAGGTCAGTTATACCCTAAAGGATGCTTGACTTTCTAGGTCTTTGTCATAGGCGTGCATCCTAGTTATTTTGGTCCCCTCATTACTCAACTAAAGGTCCTGTCTCTTCTTCCTCTCATTTAATGCCCCCACGACCCGCCCCTACATCTTCCTGTCCAGTATATGAAGTCTGAGTCTCTCCTGGCCCATTCCTGAACCCATATGGCACTGTTTGGGGGGCTCTTTGGTGAACCCCAGGCTTCCTGTCAGTCTTCCTCTGCAGACCTCAGTGTTTATCTTCTTCCTTTAGTTGTAGCTCCTCCCTCTGCCTTTTATCTTATGGAAATGGATAGATATCCTTTATATGCTGCTGTCTCCTCACCTGTTCTTTGGGTTCTTGTGTGCTTATGCCTCGATTTCATTCTTTATTTTCATTTTAGGGGGTATTTGGAAGGGATCAGAAATAAACCTACATTCAATCCTCCATGTTTAGCTGGAATTACAAACAGTACCTTGTCTTTTCTTATGGTTGTTTACGTCAGGTTGTACTTCCTACATAAGCATCTCTAAAACTCTTTTATTGCATCACCACCATCAGACCCTTTGACATCATGCTTGTTCTCTGCACCTTACCCTGTCTTGACTCTTAGAATGTACCTTTTCATTTAGATGCCAATTACTTACATTAAAACATTAACCTTTGACCTCAAACGTTGGAAGCAAATGTTCTTCTTCAGTCTTTATTTTTTATGAAAGTACTGTATTGGTTCAGTACTCACATAAATTCTTAATTTTATGTTGTTCGCTTTGCTAGGGTTTGCCTTTTGAGATTACCTTTCTTTGCTTCTGCATTAATTGGGAGAGTCATTTGAGAAATGCTCCCCAAAGATTCTCCTGCTGTTGCTATATTTTGGTTCTATGGGGAGAGAAAGCCCTGTGGGAAGCAGAGAAAAAGCACGAGTTGGTTTTCATTAGAGTTCTCATTTGACCCGGTCATCTGCCACTACAAGGATAATTGAGAACTGACTACAAATAAAATGGATAAGCTGACCTTCTTAATTTCGTGCCAGTGTGCCCTGTCATTCACTGTGGGCAGGAAAGCAATTTCCAGGCTTGCCCTCACACATGCGCTCAGCCACCCTCTTCCTTGAGAACTTGTACTCTGCGACATGACTTTCAGTGAGTTCCCTCTAAGACCCACTTGCCTCCAGACGCCAAAAGTGCCGAAAGGTAATAGCATCCAGTCTTTATTGTTACCCAAGTTCCAGTGCCCCCAGCTAGAGCTAAAGAGGAAGCAAGCATCCATCTCAAGCGCCTCTGATGGCAGCCGGCATGATGCTTGATAACAGAATGTCTCAGACAACAGGCCCAGGCTGGGGAATTTTAATATTGTCTTTCCCTACAAGTAATTTCCAATGTTTATGCTCTGTGGAGCCCCTTTCGAGTGTCAGAGCAGAACAAATGCCAGTTTTAATGGACTTGCTAAATCATAAAAACTGCTTGCAAAATTGCATCTGATTAAAACAGGAAAATGTTCCATTATTCAGAAAAATCTCTCTGCAGAGGCTCAC
This sequence comes from Solenodon paradoxus, assembly GCA_004363575.1. Classification (NCBI taxonomy): domain Eukaryota; kingdom Metazoa; phylum Chordata; class Mammalia; order Eulipotyphla; family Solenodontidae; genus Solenodon; species Solenodon paradoxus. The sequence goes on along the minus strand of RJWH01000600.1, from coordinate 379,716 downwards.
GGAGGCGGCTGGAGGTGGAGAAATGCAGGGAGTGCCCAGATCCTGCGGCGTTTTCTCTCCACGGAAAAGACGTGACTCCATCTACAGCCCTCCTCTCTCCTCCCCAGGCCCCAGTTCTTCTGATGAAAGGGAGATTGACGTTAGTTATTTCGTAATTAATTTAAATGACAACATGTTATTACCCGGGGTACAGCCAGGTGGGGGATGGGGCAGGGGGTGGGGGTCTAAATGAAGCCTCCAGGCAGCCTCTGAAGCTTCCACCGAGCAAAGACCAACAGAGCAAAAGCCGAACAGTCAGTTGTCCTTGGCTGAACCATGTTCTTCCAGCTAGAAGCAAAGTACACGGGAGATGGAACCATCCCTCTGAAATCAGCCAGCCACTGGAGAGGCACCTTCAGTGGATTATCAGTGCGATCTGATCTGGACATTAAGCTAATAGTCAGCAGTTAGAGGGTGGACCATCGGGCTCCAGCATGACCAAGCACCCTTGGTGTAGAGAGACTTGTCCCTGTGTCTGGAGAGAAAGCAAAAGAGAGTACTGGCCTATCAGTGTGGGTTTTCCAGCCTAAGGTGGGCAAGAGAACACAGAGGCAGAGGTGCAGGGTAGATACTGCCATGGGTAAGAGCAGGGTCTCTGCAGACAAGGACACAATGAATTGAATGGCAGCCAACTGGTTATAGATAGATCTAGAGTTGGCATGGTGCAGTTGCCAGAGACAGGAAGATGTCCTGGGCAAGTCCCCTCAATATCAGGACCCCAGGGAGAGGGTCTGGCATGAATGAGGGGTCCCAATTATGTCGTGCAGTATAAGAAAGAATTTATTCTCATTCATGGTTCTGTGAGGTCGCTGGGTCACTCCTGTGTCCCAACGTGGTGTCAGGTGGGCTCATTCAAGCAGCTGCCTTTAGCTGACATTTGAGTATCAGCAAGTCTTCACAGCCAAGTCTGGTGCCCAGGCTGCTGGAGGGCAGCCGATCTCACCTCCTCAGACCCCCACTGAACTGTGTAAGCTGTCCTGTCTCTGCACCTCTGTGTAGCTGCAGGATTCCAGGCCAGCATCTGTCACTATGCCACTTCTGCTGCATTCTGCTGGGTAAAGCAAGTCACAAGTTCAGTCCAAGTTAAGCGATGGGAACTAAGTCTCACCTCTTGATGGAGAAGGGGCAGATGTGTATGGGGCAGGAGATGCTCAGCAGCTATTTTTGCAGACAACTGATCTGCCACACCAAAGCTGCCATTGAAAGGGTTGGGTTTAAGTCAAGATGACCTGTATTTGAGTCCCATTGTCCCCTCCTTGTTGAAAGACCTTTGACAGATCATGAGCTCTCAGAGTTGTGGCCCCCCTCTCTAATACCCCAACCAGGTATTCTGGGGTACAGACTTGGTGAGACCATTATAACAAAGCACTTGGCCAAAGACAGCTTGCCCTTGAGGGGAAGGAATGGCTCTGGACCTTGCCTATCCCCTGCTCCCCAGCTACATTGTTGCTTTGGCTAACTAGGAGCCTTCTCTGGTTGCAGATCTAAAAATACTTTTTTTGTTCCATTTAAAATGTCTTCATTCCTCTTGGGCTGCCATTTTTCCTGTGTGGCTTTTTGTCTCTGCTTTCCAGTGTTTTCCAGGACGTTCCTCCCAGGCTGCCCTGGACAGTGGTGCAGCTCCGTTCTGAAAGAGGGCACCTGGCCAAGAGACACTGGGACTGATGCTTTGCCGCGCCCTGGCAGGGGAGCATCACTACCTATTTTAGAAGCATCCCCTGGAGCACTCTGTCTTCTAGGACTTCTGAAGTCTATAGATTGTCATTGTCATTATACACACTTCAAAAGTTGGGGGGCCACGACTCTGGACTCCCATTAACCAGCAAGCCATGTGGGCACAGCTGCATCTGCCAGAGGGGCTCCTTGCCCTTCTACTCACTGAGACTCCGGGTGGGCTTGAAGGACCCCACTTGGGTCCCCTGAGTTGTCAGAGAATGGCAGTGAAGTGTGCCCACCCTCCACCCAGCCTCCATCCTTCTGAGCTTCTCCCTGCCCCGGCTTTCTCCACCATCCCCGGTGGCACAGGTTTGAGGTTCTGCCCTATTTACCCGCCAGCTCCTGCCTGCAGCCTCCTCGCGTTCTGCTCTTGGCCCTCCAGCCCCACCCCAGCTTCTGCCTGTCACCCTCTGTCCTCTCTGCACAGAATTATTTTTATAAACTCCTCCTTGACTGAAGAGCCACTTTAAAGAATTTAAAACACCGCAGCTCTCTCCTAATGAGAGGGAGAAGAGGCGCAGAGGCACTAAATTCTCTAGAGCTTTCCTGTAGCATTCTGATGTCGCTCTCTCTGGAAATATTTCTCTTCCCATAACACACAAAATATTGGCTGGGGAGCATCACTACCTGTTTTAGAAGCATCCCCTGGAGCACTCTGTCTTCTTCTAGGATTTCTGAAGTCTATGGATTGTCAATACCACACACTTCAAAAGTTGGGGGTGGGGGTAAGAATTGGAACATGATGCTGGACTCCGTTAACCGACATGTGTTTGCCAAGTGCCACCATGTTCCACTTCGGGCTGGGCCACGGGACAGGATGCCTCCTGTGTCAGCCACCCAGGAAGTCCGCTGGCTCAGACGAACTGGACCACCCAGGGGTGGGTATGGGTAGGAAGCATTCAGGTTGTAATTCAGGGTTTCGGTACCTAACAGGACCTCCACGTAGAGGCAGAACTGGCCTCATGATGCATCTGAGCCAGGTGATTCTGTTTTCTAACCCTCTGACTCCCTACTAATTGGAAGCCAGCCTGCAGGACTGGTCTGATGTCCACCTTTATGTCCCATAGTGGGGGTGAACAAAATGACTATCCTATAGAGCCACCAGGTACAGCTTAACTCCAAGCATCATCTGCCACCCAGCACAGGGCCAAAGCAGTCTTGAGCAGGGACAGTGGGGGCCAGATGCCCTCCCTGCCCCCAGCCAGTCTCCATACCTGGGTCCTCCCCTGCTCCTCCCTGCCTGGCCCAAACCCCTTCTCCCCATCGGTGCGCCAGCTAAAGTACTCTCTCATCTCCCTCTTCGCCATGATGCGTGCTTAGATTAGAAACAGCCCCGACTGTTGTGACCCTGAGGAGGTGTTCTTTAGAATGAAGCCACAGGAATCTTTCTCAAAACGCCGCTGGCAGGTCCTTCCTGGCCAGCACCATGGAGATGGTCTTTCCATACACTCCCTGCCACTGCCCAGCCCACTTCCCTCCAGGCTCTCACCCCTCCCTGGTACCACAGCATGGACACATCTAGGAGTTTTTTCCCAGCTGCTGAGGGACGTCACAGTGCTGCCATTCTCTCTCCTACAGGAAGACTGGCACCCAATGGGCCAGACTGAGACATTCTCCCCATTTGATGGTTTTCTCACCTCAGGAATATTAAGGACTGGGTTCAAATTCTGAAAATCACAGGTGAGCTCACTCATATGTGGTATATAAAGAAACAAAACAAAGGAACAGACAATAAAAACCAGCCCTTGGACACTGATGGTAGAACTGAGGTTAGCAGTGGGGACTATGGGTGGGGATGGTAACAAGTGCGGGTGGGGTCCAATGGACACCGGGGAAGAGTTTTGGAAATTTGACAGTGGATGTGGTGTGTTGTCATGTATTTGAGGTGAACCTGCAGATATTGGCTTATATTATTTTGTAAATCTAAGTTGCCTCAATAAGTATTAAATTAAAAAAAAATCCTGACACTATCCATTTCTCGCACCCAGACCTCGTCATTAGGTGACGTTAATCAAAAACCTTATTTACCAAGAGAGGCAAATTTATTCTTGGAGTTTGAAGATATTAATAATATAATTATGATACTAATAAGAACAGCTAATACTTAGCTTATGCAAATTAATTAAGCAAAATAGTTAACTTACCAAGTCTCAGTTTCCTTCTCTGTAAAATGGGGAGAGTAGGGCTAATGTGAGGCTTATGTGAAATAATGTCTGTAGAACTTTGATCTCGTGCCTAGAAATGGCAAGTATTCTCTTGAAGTGAACTTTTGTGTGTGCTGATCCAGCCACTAGGAATTCCATTCCAACTCCTATCCCTGACTTGACCCCCTCCCTCTCCCACCTGCCTCGACACCTCCCACTCATCCATCAAGTCTTAGTTTAGATGTCACTTCCTCTAGGAAGTATTCCTGGATTTCTTCGACCTGCTCAGGACCTCTCACACCATATCATAATGGCATTTACTTGTCAGCTCCCCTGTTAGACTGTGGGATCCTGGCATGGTCATCTCCTATCTGGTGTAACACTGTTAGCAGGTGAGCAGAAAACACCTGGTGGCAGGACCAATGAAGCCTCGCAGACTTCACATCCACACAGGCTGGTCCCCAGAGTCATACTGTCCTCAAGGATAGCTTTATCCAAAAGGAGGCAAGAATAATAAGTGTCAAGCAGTGGTGCATGGTATAGATGCTGCCTGTAAGCATCACAGAGTGAGGAGAGGGGCCATTAGCAGACCCAGGGCTGGGAGAAAGGGATGCTCTTGGCCGGCATATTGAATACTGTTTGAAATAAGTGGGCCATTGACTAGGACATGGAAATTGCCTTTGTCATACAGAAAGTTTCATTGCAAGAGCATTTGCAGTAAAAGGATTTGACTTGTAATACGAAGCATTTATAAGACCTTTGTGATTCCTAAGCACTTACCATACATTTGTGAAATGCACGTGTTAAAAAAAAAAAATCCCAATTGTCAGGAGACTGGCAGCTCCAATTTCCTGCAGCAAGTCTCCAATTGCTGCCTGATCACAACCTTCCAACTCCTGTGTTTGGGTTTCTCATTCATAGGCCCAACCCCAAACAGGCATGGCCGCTGGCCAGGAATGAGACTGCTCCCAGCATGCAGGGTCCACCTGCTGGGTCAGATCCCTGGCTTTCTGAGGGCAGGAGAGGCTGGTACCTAAGCACGGACACCTCTAGGAGTTCCTTCCCTGCTGCTGAGGGATGTCAGAGTGCTGCAATTCCCTCCTCTGCAGGAAGGACCAGACCGGCACCTGTCAGCACACCTCTGCTGGGGACTTTGGTGACACCCTAGTGTTGCCAACCGATACTCCCGAAGAACTATCCCCTGTGTCAAGGAGCACCCACTGCCAACCTCCCATTTTTGTCTGGCATGACTACGCTAGCTCAGCCACAGAAAGCAGACCCTCCTTGCCCACCGTTCAAATCTGCTCCTTCACAGAGTAGTGCCCGGTGCCCAGCTATCAGCTGCTCACTGTGAGCTTACGGCCACCGGTGTCATTGTCATCATCATCTTCGAAATCCAGATCTAAACTCCCCACTTCTAAATAGATTTCTAAGGAGAACACATTGTTCTTATTTGAAATTTTTGGTTGGCAAAATACCTTCCATGTCCCATCTTGTGTCACAGCAAGTCTGGGACTGGAGGGTGTGTCGCTCCCTGTTTTCTGGTAGGAAAGAATTTCTGAAGGGTAATTACGGACCTTTGCCCAAGTCAGTGACTATGCTGACTGTAACCCAGAGCACCGACCAAACACTTCCTAGACCAGGAGCCACAGTGGAAATACGTTTAAATCAGAACCCAGTCCACACACTCACCCCATCAGACCAAAACAAAGGACTCATAAAACAGCACTTCCCTTACTCCATGCAAGATATGCCTGCTTCCCACACCTGCCCTCCCCACTCTTCCCTCCCCATTGGTAGAGAAATAACCCCCTAGACACCATATTTAGGGCTCTTCCTACCCCCTCACCCCCAGGTCTGCTTTTCACCCTGCATCTGTCTCCTCACGTACTTCCTCAGCCTCAGTTCACTACTTTGCACCTGTCTGCTTGTTGCTATGAAAGCATTTTAAAGCCCACGTGTCACTGCTAATATAGATTTCAAATGGGGCGCACCCAGGGATGGTCTTCTTGAGCCCTCGCCATCCCTGAGCCCACAGGGAGGGCTGCATGCACGGATCTGGCCAGCACAGGATGGCGAGCTCCAGGCCGGCCTCTCCGGCTGTCCTCCAGGGCTCCCTGAAGGACCTTGGCTGGACTCTTGACAGGTGTGTATCTCACTGTGATTAATACAGGCCCCTTTAAGCCCTGACACCTGCCGGTGCAGAAGGTATTGGATACGCAGCAGTTAGAGATAGTAGGACTCGGGCCTGGATGGAGGAGAAAAAGGACAAAGGACTCGGGAGGAGGTTGGGGAGAGGAGGCGTGGGCTGACTTTGGACTTGTAGGGAGACAGACAGGACTCACAGGGGACAGTCATTCTGGAGGTGCCCCTGGCACACCCCTCGGGCAGAGCAAGCCCTGCTGCTCTCGATGCTAGGTCCTCAAGGAGAGGCTCACCTCCACGCTTGGCCCCCAGAGTGACATATGACCAAGACAGATGTCTGGACAGCCCCCCAAAGGCTCTCACATGGCCTTGCCTCGCCTTCACGCAGCACAGTGAGGCAGATATTAGAGTCCCTGTCCTGAGTGGGAAACTGGGGCTATTTAAAAGTGGTGCAGAGCAGGGCCCAGTGTCTCTTCTTATCCCAGCTAGACAGCCAGAGCTTGGGGTCTCGCCCCAGGACAGTGCGGAAATCCCAATGCCTGGTCCCACCCCCAGACACTCCAGCCAGCTTGAATAGGTGTGACCTGGGCATCAGGCATGGAAGGGACCACTGCAGATGCAGAAGGTCGGAGTGACTGGTTTTGATGCTGTTGGGGGTGGGGGATGGGGGAGAGTAGAGGGAGCCTCTCCCCAGGTGATGCCTGTAGAGGTGTGGTCGAGAATGCAGTGACCTTGAACCTTGGGTCCCAGGGCGGGAGTGCGGGTGGGATAAGATGGTGCCTGAGACCCCTCTCCTGTCCCAGTGAGTCATAGAGTCACAACTGGCGCAGGAGAACTCTTGGACCAGGTGGCAAGTATCCTTGTCTTATTAGCGCCTTAGCATCCTTCTTCCAGGAAACTCATGAGACAGTAAGTTGGGTGAGGTCAGAGAACCCGACTATCTGGGGCCACATTGCCCGTGAGTGTGATGGGCAGCAGTGTGTCTGCAAATGTTGGCAGAAGCTTGACTGGAACCCAGTGGTCAAAGCACCTATTTTACAGATGGAGACAGAGCTGGAAAAGTCAGGGGAATGATCCTAGTAATTTCTAGAGTGATTGTGAGGCCAGGCCCATCATGTGGGGCTCTGTACAGACCTCTCACTTCTATAAACAGCGTCTTCTTTGGGAAACGGCAGAGAGGGGTCCTGGGGGAAGCAACAGTCTGGACCTGAGGCGTGAAGCCCATTACACAGAAGAACTGGCCAGGGGTCCCTGGGGCCAGGCTGCTTCTGACCTCAGGATCCTTTTTCATTTCTAATTTCTGGGATTTTGGGATTCCATACACGCCTCATTTCTCATGCAGCACCTAGAGTCGTGGTTGAGCTGAACTTTCGCTAAAGAATGCCAAGGAGTTCAATCATGTCCAGTGATGCTAGCAAGAAGGTGTGGGCTGGAGAGCCTGTTTCTAGAGGCTGCTCTCCTGGGCACACAGGAGATGATGTGAGTGGTCTGGTCTCGTCTGCTGCCCTGGCTCCCTGCAGCCAGAGGCCAGCCCAGCCCTTTCTTGACCCCTCAGAGCCTCGAGACCTGGCCCAGGTGCATGGGAAGAAGTGATCAACGAGCAGGCAGCCCCTCCCCTGGACAACGCTGCTGTCTTTCTCCTCTCTCCTATCCTCTCGTTGTCTGCTTTCTCTGAGGGTCGCTTTACTTCTTGTAGGTCAAAGCTAATGGATTCAGAGTGAGATCAAAATATTTTTCAAAAGCCAAATAGAGTGAAGTGGAGATGGAGGTAGGTGGAATTCAGTGAATTCAATGTTGTGAGACAGGAAGGGTGAGTGTGGCCTTTTCTACAAGCCGCACGGGGGGTCCTGGGAGGCAGTGGCTGGACCCACTGACCTGCAGGAAGATTCTCTGAATGGGGGTTGAGTCTTGAGTCAAGGTTCATCATTACTTGAGTAACCTTGAGAAAACGACTAGCATCTCTAAGTCTCAGTGTAATACCTATAACATGGACATTCTCACGACTACGGCTTCGTCTAATTAAGGGGAACGCACAGCACTCCGTGTGTAATAGCACTTTGCCCACAGAAATAGGCTTTAGAAAGGTTAGCTAGATTTTGTACTCTCAAAATGCCACCCTGATTCAATAAACAATCCCTCCCTAGAGCCTGAGTGAGGACATTGCCCCATGTGGGCTCCTCCTCCTACTTTTGCCATGAACCTGTCCTTGTGCGTGCTTGGCGGGGAATGGGCAGGTGGTGCCAGGGCCCTCACACCATTCAGCTCTCTCTGCAATCTTGTGTCCTGGCCTTCCTTGTGGCAGAAGAATCTCAAGTCTTCTCAGAGGTCCTTGGAGAGAGGAGGGTCCAGAGAAGGGAAGTGTGGGGGCCCCGTACTTGCTTAGCCTGTGTCCCTGTCCAGCCAAGGTCCTGGTCCAGCCCAGGAAAACAGCCCTCCCAGCACCATCCGCCTGGGCCCGCGCATCTTCACGGAACGCACATTCATCAGGAGGCCACACCTGCATCATTGACCTTTCTCCAAAGGTCCCAGCAGGCCTGAGTGGATTCTTGGTGGGCAAGGGGCCAAAGCCATCTCTGCGTACAGGGTTGGGGTGGGGGTGATAGTCAGCTGACTTGCCAAGCGTTTGCCTCCTGCACTTGGTTCTGGGTGCAGCACATACCAGGCACCAGGCTGCCTCCTGGGGCAGAGGGTGGAAAACCTGACTGGGTTTCCCCTACAAATGGCTTCGCTCATGGCGCTGATGAGGAGCCCTGGGAGGGGGCAGGTATGATGGGGAAACGCCAAGTTATGAATGACTCCAGAGGCTGTAATTAGCTGGTTCTCGGCTGCTGTATTTTTAGACACAAATATTGTCACCAGACGTTTCACAGCCGCCCCAGAAGCCTGCTCCTCTCAGGAGCCCCCTCCCTTCCCTTGGCAGGCAGGAACTTCCCCTTCTCAAATAGAGCTAGCGTCAGAGGACTACCTGCACAGGTGACGGGGTCCCTCTCCCATGCCCAAACCCTCAAGGGAGGCTGAAGCGGGGCTGGAGTCTGGCACCTGCTTGCACACCTGGCCTGCACAGGTCTGGTGACTAGGGAACACCCAGTTCCCATCTAAAACCCAGGAGCAGCCTGGATGGGCCCCTTTCTAGGACTGAGCAGGAAAGGTGTGCCTGAATGGTGGTGTGCTCCTTTTCTCAGCACAGTCGGCAACGTGGAGGAGTCACTGATGTCCGGAGTCTCTGATGTCTGCTGATTGTACTACCTTGCTTCGTGATGAGTAAAACAAGGCCTGGAGAGCAGGGACTAGTCTGAAGCTACCCAGTTGGTGTGGAGGAACCAAGAGCTGACCTCAGGCACTTGTGCCCTGCCTGGTTCTCTGGTGCGGTGGGCCCTTTCCATCCGAGGTGGCTGCATGGACATGCCAGGCCTGGGTCTCCTTCAACTTCTCCAGCTTGAGAGACGCCCAGATGCATGGAGATATATAGCATTTGTACATTGGATCTCCGCCAAAAGCCATCTTAGTGGCTTAAAACAACAATGTATTATTACCTTGCATAGATCTGTGTGCTGACTGGATGGAGCTGAGCTGTTTGTCGGGGCCCCTCATACAGATGCAGACTGATGGGGCCCCAGTCACTGAAGGCTGGAGGGCTCACCAACGAAAGGGTGTCTTTCTTCACAGGCAGGGTGCCTCCAGCAGGAGGGCCAGTGCCCCAGGATGGGCTGGGCCTCTCTTCACGCCACCAGCTCCCACAGCGCTGGCCTGGGCTTCCTCACAGCATGGCGGACTCGGGCGTCAGCCGTCTCACACTGCGCTGGCTCCCACGGGCTGAGCATGCCCTGAAGCCCAGATGGAGTCTGAAAGACTGTTTACGACTGTGTTTCAGGAGTCACACAGCATCACTCCCACTGCAGTAAGCGGTCAAATGTCGGGGCCAGCTCAGATTCCTGGGAGGGGCCACCTGAGGGGGAGGTTGATGGCCTTGTCACTGGAGACAGGTGAGATCATTTTGTTTTAAAGAGGGAATCTTTTGTCCCACTATGTACATTATTTTCTATGTAACTTGCCCCCCTCAACTCACACTGTGCCCTGTGCCTCCCTCCTTCTTGTCCTAAATGCCCCTCTGCAAGGCACCAGTCTCCTTCCACTCTCCTCTGTCCATGGGCTTAGTGGGAAGAAAAAGAATCTGAGTGCCATTACTTACTAACTGTGTGAACTTGGACAATCCAAGCTTCAGTTTACCCATCTCCTTAAAGTGGGGGTGATGGGAAGAGGGGCTCACACAGGGATACATCCGGCACAGGGAGCCCCTTTCTTCATGGCTCATCTAGAGAGCTCAGGCTGCAAATTCCCAGAGGGACCCCACCCACATACTCACAGTTCTTTCCTGATAAGCATCCACCTGACCAGTGCTTCACACAACAACTTTGCAAAACAGGGAAATTCAGTCTCTTAGCTGGTAGGTTGCTTCCTCTAATGTCAATCACCCAGTCTTGACTGATTTCTCTTCATCTGAAGTCACAGGCTGTCTGAGAGCTATTTGAGACCCAGCTTGAGTAAATCTCATTTATTCTGGAAGCACTGCCTTGTTCTTTTAACCCAAAGGAATCTAAACTCGGTGTCAGAAAATCCCATCTGAGTCACAGCTCTGCTAACTACCCACTACAAGGTCCTGACCAAATCTCTGGGCTCAGTTTCCTTATTTAAAGGAGGCTACGCTAGTATCCTTATTTCAGGAAAAGTGAGATACTGTATTTGAGAGGAACTTGTGGACTCCAGAGTGTTCTGTGAACACAATGAATTTTTACTACCAAAAAGAATGTTTTGGCTTAATTTTATGGAAGGTGGTGGAGAGAGAAGTAGGAGAGAAATAATCACATAACCCTATAAAACAGGTTACTAAAGTTATTCCCTTTCACAGGCGAGAACACTGAGTCACAAGGCATGAAGTTACACAGCACGTGGTAGAATTCCAGAACCAACATCCCCAAGGTTCACTGATGGCGCACCTACTCCAGACACTCTCCTGGGCCCTGGAGAGAAGGATGAGGAAGCCCCTGCACCCAGATAGCTCACCACCAGGAGGGCGAGGATTCAAGCTGGATGCTCGTCTTGGACTTGCTCTTAGAGGCAATTCTGGCCTCCAGGTGAGTTTTCTTAGCGATGACACACTGAAACGAGAAGTCATCAAGAGAGAAAAATAGCCATTACAGATTTGACCAGAGCATAGCATTTTTAAATGTATCCATCCACAAAATTGCATTTTTTGGAAGATAGTCTGCATTCACTAAACAGTTGAAAATCTAAAAGAAGGAGGAAAAAAAAAAAAGAAAGAAACACTACCCATGGCACAGAAGAAAAAATATTACAAATGTATTTGCAGTGCTTTATGGTTAAAAAAATGACTCCATCAATTCTCACCATGTTTCATATTAAGCAGGGGAGAGGCGTGGAGCCGTCTCTGCAGAAGCCTCGTGGAATGAGCCATGCTCTGCTCTATGCAGGGCTGCGGTTTCTCTTCTCGTGTTTACCAGCCCTCCTTCCAAGCCAGAGCCCTCTCCTGGACCTTGCTGGGGTCGCCCTCTTCCAGCCCCTCCACGCACCCAGAGCTTACAGGTTTCCTTCTGTTCAGTCTCTGTCATCCACCATACCGGCTGTCTCAAGTCGGGAAAACAAATCATATTTTGCACATTTAACCCTTCCTGCTCAGAGGGTCCACAGGAGTGTTGGGGTCAGGGGACAGTCTCCCACAGGAATGATGGTGACTATGTATTCAGATCTTACTGTGTGCCAAGCACTGTGTGAATACATGCTATTTCCTTTCATCCACAATAAGTGCTATTATTAGTCTCATGTTCAGATATGAAACGGAGGCTTGCAGCGCTTAGTTTGCCCAAACCTACATGGTCAGTAAATGGTCTGTCTGACTCCATAGCCCATGTTTTTAGCCATTATACTGTCTTCTCTGCTCAGAAGAAGACAGAACATAACTATTTTATAGGACATCCATTCATTTGCCTATGATATCATATGGAATAACTTCATTTATTCACCCATTTTTTTCATCTGTTGATCCATGAATGCATGTGTGGATTCATATGACATATTAATTCTACAGCTAGGAGTATATGTCTGCTTGGAAACTGAAAGTGTAGGCTCTGGGATCAGGCCACAAGAGTTCTAATCCCAGCTCTACCTCTTACTAACTGTGAAATTTGGGCTCATTTTGTGCGGTAGTTTACTTATTTGTAAATGGAAAGATAGGAGCTATTTCCCGGGGCTACTGAATGAATTAAGTAAGATAATGCACATATCATAATGGTTGGTACAAAGTCATTACGCCAAAATGTTAACCATTGTTATTATTCTTTCCTGTCTAGGCACTGTGCTAGGTGTTAAAAGCAAAACAAAATCTGTAGCATGAGAGCAAGAAGTGACTTTATTCTATGCGCATGGGGTGGGGCTCAGTGGAAGTTTTCATGACAGCTATCAGTGGAGAGTCTGCTTTAGGAACTTAATCTGGCTATAGAATAAGTAGGCTCAAAGGATGAGTGTCAAGAGGCTGCACCAATAGGAGGAAGTCAATAGGAGGTCATTCCAGACTCAACTAGAATGGCAGCCTCCAAGGTCAGAGCAGCACAGGGCAAGGTGACTTAGTGCCTTGGGCTGTCCTACGGGGGAGGGCAGGTCCTAGAGGGAGGCTTCCAGCCTGGAGGAATGGGAGAACTCAGGGGTCACCAACGAAAGTCGGGGCAGAGGAGGAGGCCTCTAGGAGGAGGGTGTTGACCAAATCTCCACCTTGGACGCTGGAGCCAGCAGCTGCCCTAGCTCACTGAGGCTTTGGGCTGGTGTCTGGAGCCTTGATCTCTTGGAAACTGGCCAGACTCTAACCCTACTCAGAGAGGTCAGGCCTTGACCAGCACGCCCCCAGGAATCCCCCTGGAGAGGGGGATTTCCGAGCCAGTTTAGAACTTGTCTTTCCCACTTCTAACCCTTCATGTATATAGCCCAAGTGCTCTGTCTGCGCCTGTTGCTCTCCGTGCCTTCCACATTTTCTCATCAGAATCCATTAAAGGAAATCATTATCGAGACCCCAAGCTGTCCACTGGAGTGAGAACCCCCCTTTAGGCCCAAGAAGTGCAGGGTCCAGGCCTCAGAGGCTCACTTGGGTGGGCTATGGCGAAGGGCTCTCCCCTGCTGGGAGAGGTTCAGGGCACAGCTGACAGTGGGTGGGCTGGGGCCCCAGTACTCAAGGCTGAGAGGTGGTTTTGAAGGCGGAGTTGTCAGGAGCCCAGGGCAGAAGCCTCAGGTCCAGTGCAAGAGATGGCGGAGTGAGGACCAGGGGAAGACCCAGCTCCAGCTTATTGGGCCCCACCCGGCGTAAAGCATGAAGGAGTATGATCTCCAATGGCCCCTAGTTCCCTTCTGTCTCCAACTCCAGCACGGTGCCTGGCACTGAGAAATGTCCAGTGGATTTATTGAAGGAAGGAAGGAGCAGATGCTGCACGACCAAGCCCTTGCCACGTGGGGGTGGTGGGAGAGGGAGCAGAACTGTGTCTACCTGCTCCCAGAGGGGAGGGAGAGACCAGTGAGTTGAGGTGCCTCATCTGGCTAACTGTTGATGAACAAGACACAGAGCCGCCATGTGAGGGACTGCTGAGGTGCAGAGTGCAGGGGCAGTGACTCCAGGACCAGGGTGGCAAGGAGTGGGCTCTGCCAGGCTGCTCTCCAAGGAAAATCAGCCTGCTGTCTACCACAGCAGCCAGAGGTTGTAGACCTGGAGAGATGACAGCATTGCATATGCAAATCTATGCAAATGCACAGAAAGTCTCCCAGGGCTTCTGGAGAAAGGATATGAGCATCCACCACTGGACAGCTGGCCTCAAGCACCCCACACCTCCCCAGAGTCAGGCTGGATTTGGATCTCAGTTCGGGCCACTGGAGATGGAAGTGTGAGAGCCGAACCGACACCATGACAGGCTCCATACGAGCTAGATAACGATAGTATGTGACACGCCCGCCGAGCCAACCGCTCGCTAGATAACGCTGGTATGTGGCACGCTGAACATTAACCAACCGCTCGGCACGCCTATGTAACAAAACCCTATAAAAGCCTGTTAAAAATTAAAACCGGGGTCCCTGACCAAATCCACTGTGTTGGGTGAGGCTCGGACCCCAGCATGCTGGAAATAAAGTCCCTTTTGCTTTTACATTGTTGACCGGTGTGTGTGCGTTTTGGGGAGAACAAACACTGACCCTAACAGAAGGATGGTGCAGAGTTGAATTGCAAATGTGCTATGCTGGTCTATCTACGCTAGTGTTTTCTGAGATGAGACAGTGACCCGGGATAGGGGTCTGAGAACCAGCTGTGAGCAATATGAGCTCTTACCTAATGATGGGGGTAGCTGGGGGCATGGAGGTCCCAGGTTCTGAGGGAAGACATCCTGTCAGATGTTCCCCTCAGCAGGAAAGGGCCAGTGAGGCTGGGGTCCAGGACCTTAATGAAAGCTATTACCCTGATGTAAAAGAGGTGGATGTGAGGTCAGAGCCAGGATGCTGCATCTCCAGGAGCCAGACAAGATGGACAGATGCTATGACTGAGGGCATCTTATCAGAGGACAGGATCTCAAAGTGGATGAAGAGCCAGAGGCTAGAGATAGCAGAGCCTGGGAGAGGTGAGTCTGACTGAGACCTATGCAGGCAATGGTCAGATCTGGGGTCCCCTCACTGCACCCTCCCTTCCTTCTCTTCTTCCTTCGCTCTCTCCCTCCCTTCCTTCCTCCTCTTCCTCCCTCCCTCCCTTCCTTCCTTCCACCAAGGGCCCTTCTTCAGCAGTCTCTGCTCTCACCTTTAAAGAAGGAGCAGCAAATAGGACACAGTCCCTCTATTTGTAGTCATGTGTCTGCTGGGGTAATGGATGTTAAGCAAATCACTTAAAGTACACTGACTAATGGGGAATCTTGCGGTGCTTTGGGAGAATATGGCCTGTCTGGAGCAGAAAGAAAGGCTTTCTGCAGGACCTAGTGCTTAAGTCAATACCTAGAAGACAAATAAGAGTTAACTCAATGGGAGGCTGGGGGTGGGGAGGCCACTCCAGGTAAAGGGATTAATAAGTGCAAAGGTCCTGGGGTAGAGGAGTCAAAGATCCCTAGATGCTGAAAGAAGCTGTGTGGCCTGAGCAAGGGAGGGGTGGTGCAGGAGGAAGATCAAGGTCAGAGAGGCTAAGGGCACACTACAGCCAAGTTCATGATGTCGGGCTGGATCTTGAAGGCCCTGGGAAGCCATCAAGTATTTTAACCAAGTGCATAGCATGATCAGATTTATGACTTTAAGATGTCCCTATAGCTGCTGGAGAACGAAGGGGAGGGGTGATGGGAAGATGGAGGTCTCTAAAGACCCCACCCTTGAATTGCTTACTCCATGTTGCTGTGGTCATTGTGAGGTCAGATACAACTAGATTCGACACGAGGAAAGCATTAGACGTCAGGAATGAGATACCAAGAAAACTCTCCTCTTCCTAATCCACTGGTATTGGCATAAAATGTTAGCCACGGCCCCTAACCAGCAGATGAAATATGCCCAAATCTGCTGCCTTCTTGTCTTCTTGCTTCTACCAGGGTGGGAGGGTTGAGGACTTCCTGCCTTCTGTCCCCCACCCTGGGCGTCTCCCTAGAATTGAATCTTGGGCAGTCACCTGGTAGGAACTACTCCGTCCCTGTGTCCCCAAGTACCCATCCTGTGGCTACACATAACCACTGCCACGAAGGACCCTTTGGGTCGCCTAACTTCTATTTGTGCTCCTCCTCGCTCTGTGATCTGGACGTTCGTCCTTCCCAGGGTCTTATCTGCTATTCACCCCCTTGCCAACAGAGACCACACAGGGACAATATCAACTTTCCAAGTGGTCCCTGACCAGTAATATCTTATGCTATAGTTAGAGATAACACAGACAGGGGTGTATATGGGCCATAAAAGCAAGAGGCAACATGTGACATTTAATTCAAGATTAAAAGAAATTGTTGATTGGAGCTGATTGTGCTCATCCAGATGTCACCAGAAACAGCTGTATGCCATCTGCTAGAGTGGGCACCACCAGCTGGAGCAACCCTCCTTAAGACCCGGACTTTGCTCCTCCACAGCAGGAAGGCAGCCCTGAGGTCCAGCCCCAGCTGGAGCTGGATGGAGACAGGGTGGTGGAGTCCGGGGGGTGGGGCAGGCAGCCTCTCCTCACCCCTCCCCACTGCCCAGCCTTGTTTATGCTAACAAAGCGGGGTAATGAATTACGGATAAGTGGCCTCTTTTAAAGGGAAATTATTCAAGAGAGCAGGTGAGCCTCTGCAGACATTCATCTTCCAGCTCAGGAAAGCTGGCTGGGAGATGAGGAAGGTAAGGGGGATGATTCATGGCCCCGGCCTTCCATCAGTCACTCGCATGTCCTCAGCAATGGGGCGGCAGGATGGATGGGCCTTGGGTCTCAGGTTGGCAGTGCAGAGAGACTCTACTTGCTCTGTCCCATCAGTCAGGCCAACGGGGTCAAGATCAAAGGGATCCGAGTACCTGGCACCTACTTGTTGCCCAGGGGCTGTCATGGTGAGGCCAGGGCAGGAGATGGCTTCTCTTTGCCATAAAGGGCCTGCACCGCCCCCCACCCCCCCACTCCCGTGAGTAGTTGGATCCTGGAGGGAAGAAAAGCCTGCCCTGGGGCAGAGGAGAGATCTTAGTGCATTCCAAGTCAGCTCAAGAGTGCTGGCCTGGGGGTCAGCGGGCCCAGCACCACACACCTGCCCCTTCCCCTCCTGGCCTGGCTTCCCTCAGATGGGCACATCAGAAGTTACACACTGGTGAGCTGAGTTCTGACTTGTTTTCCTGGACCTATACAGCCTGGCTCACATCACATTTGAAATCTGAGTTTGCTGTCAAATTTAAAGAAAACTTAGATAACTAGCTTCCCAGAAAAATAGTCAGAGGATGTAGCTATAAGCTGCGACTGAGTCCACTGCTCCCCTTAACTTGTCTGCCTCCAGTTTCAGGAGCTTTTGCTGCCCCCAGTCCTGATGGATGGGCTTCATGCAGGTAAATTGAGCCAATGCTGGGCAGATGCCGCTACGCGGGCCGTGGACTCCTGCACACAGCCTGGATCTCCCCTTTGACATTGGAAGGAGGACCCTGCAGAACTCACCCAGCATCACAAGTGTGCAACCTAAAAGCACAGGAGTTAATGCCTAGTGAGGCGAAACTTTGATCAATGGAAATGGGAGCTAGTGGAAAATTCTTCCGTCTTCCTCCTCCTAGCAGATACTCCCCAGACATCCAGCTTCTTGAAATGGTCTTGCAAGATTGAGCAATCAGTCGCACTTGGCAGCAGCCAGCACAGAAATGTGTCTTCATAGAGGCACTCGCCTCCCCCTCTCCCTGGGATGATCTTCCTAATACAGGAGGGGCACAGCGGCCTTTGTCTCAGGTCAGCTCCTGAGAGACCCAGGGGAGAAGGCAGCATCAGGATGGGCCTCGATTGTGGACCCTCAAGATGGAGTTTGGAGTTTCTTTCTTGCCAATAAAAGCCCCATCCCCAACGAGCAGCTGGGTGGTAAGGACCCTGGCACGCAGAGGCATCACGGTCATGAAATCTCTTTTGAAATCCTGGGCAGAGGGACAGGTGGAGGGTGAAGTGGGGACGCCGTGGCCATGACATGTGAACAGCATGGAACGATGGTAGTAATGATTGTGGACTGGGAGACTTTGTCAAGTGCATTTTGAAAGCCTTGGCGGGGAAAAAGGAATTGGCTTTTGCTAACTCAAGCGTGGGACCCTGAAACCTGGGGTGGGAATATATGGGTGACTGAGCCTGAGAATCTTCCATCTCCAGGCCCTGGAACCTGCAGACTGGCAAATGCAGTCACCCTCCCCTGACAGGAGCAGCCTTCTCTGGCTGGAGGGCGTGTTAGGCCTTCACTAAGGCAGGTGTCTCACAAGAGGATCTTGTCCTACAAATCTGTCCCCTCTGCATTGGTGGCCTCCAGGCCAAAGGCTACAGCCAAGTCTCAGCGCAGCCTGTGCTGGAAAGCACAGTCCCATTTCAGGGGAAATAGCTTACTTGTTGACTCGTGGTTACCCCAGGATGAGAGAACACAGAGGCCCAGACTCAGGGGTGTTGGATGGGTGGGTATGGGAAAAGGTGCACGGGGGAGATTTAGTACAGTGGGAACACAATCCTGGACTTCGGATCAAGTGTTCAGTGCCAGAGCTGACCCTAGCAGGATGACGGGATGACATCTTAGAGGTTGGCTGTGACATTGGACTCTAGAAAATGAATAGAAATACCAGGCTTTCTTCGGCATTGGAGTAAGGAAGGGGTCAGAGGCTGAGAGGATTTTAGAATAAATTTTCTGTGTAGAACCTGACAATGTGTCCTAACACTCAGTACCTGTGAATGTGTGGAAACAGGGTCGTTGGAGACATAAACAAGTTACTGTGTGGTCACCAGGGCGAGCCTGCATGAATGTGGTGTCCTTACAATGGAGCACAGGTGGAAGTGAAAGCAGAAGCTAGAGGGCTAGAGGTAGGTTGCCACAAACCAAAGAACGCTGGAGGCCACCAGAAGCTGGAAGAGGCAGGGAAGGATCCCTGCTTCCTGTTCCCCAGGCCCTTCAGAGGGAGCGTGGTCCTGCCAACACCTGGCTTCAGGCTTCAGTCTCCAGAGACATGAGACAGTACATCCCTGTGGTCTTAAGCCACTACTCTTTGTGGAGGCTGTAAGACACCAGAACAGCTCTTTTCTCCAGGAATGCCCAGAGGAACACTTCGCAAAGTCAGAAAGGGATGCCCTGGTTGGGCAGGGGCAGGGGCGCCATCGTCTGGAGAATTCCATGTGGCTGCCCTTAGCAGGCTGGCTGGGTGGTGGTGGACATGGGCTGTCTGCTCCCAGTGGACAGGATAGGGTTCTGGGCCAGCAGAAGCCAGGTGGTGGCACTTTAGCATCGCAGGCAAAATGGGCAGCAAGGCCAGAGTGGCAGCCAGGGTGTCTTAACCTGCAGGGGTACTTGTGATGGCTAATCAGCCAGAGTGAGCGAACAATGGCTAGCCAGCATGAGTGTTGCCTAACTTGTAAAAAAAATTAAATATCAAGGAATGGAAACAGAAGGATGACATCAGACTTCGTCTGGTTTCTGGATCTAAGTCTAAACTAAGCCATTGATCAAAAGGGAGGTGGCTTGCCTTGAGGCAGAGTGCACAGGGCACCACGCATGCAAGGTGTAGCCCCAATCCTTCCCAAACTACCCGTCGCCCTCTCCTGTGCCCCCCACATTGCCAAGGACCATTAGAATCAGGATCTGACCCAACACTGGCAACGGGACCTGGCCTGCCGTCCTGGGCTTCCAGGTAGCATGGAGACTTGTGGTCCAAGTCAGCTTTTGGTGGATCTGTGGGTCAGCCCCATCGTCATTGCCCCAGCCCCCCACGGTGTGATTGGGGCAGTGAAATGAAGGGCTGCCAGACAGCTCACAGTTGGTTCCACAAACGCGAATGGAGGCCTTTATGGCAGGCCAGGCCAGGCGGGAGGCCCTGGAACTGCCCTCCAGCTCCATCCCAGCCAAGAGAGTAAATAAGAAGAATTATTGCCACATTCTGGAGAAAGAGCAGCGATTAGTGCTGCCACTAAAAACGAAGAGGACACGGAGCTGGTGCGCCACAGACGGTCCTCATTCGACTCTCCACTCTGGCGCCACGGGAACCAGATGGATGGCCGCAGCGGAGCGTAACCTCAAACAGGTGGCAACTCTGCTTGTGGCACCGTGGTCATTTTACCAGAGTGGGTCAAGCAGTCTCTGGCACGCCTGTGGGCTATTGACCAAGCACATGCCTTAACCTTCTTCACCATCCACAGGGAGAATCAGAGCTGTTCATTTGCAATGGGGGTCCCGGGGGGCAGGACATACTGGGTTTCTTTGCCTGGAGCTATGCTAATTCTCCTGTTCTCCATCATCGTCCAAACGGACCCAAGCCATGTTGAATTCTGCAAACCTATACCTGGGTTCCCTCTGATGATGACTTCACGCAGCAAGTATATGAGAGCACAAGAGGGAAAACTTGCATGTTGTGAGCCGAAGAACCCCATCACACTGGAGATGCTTTTGGGGGTCCAGTGCCCTGGAACATTCCAGGACATTCCCCCCTGTGGAAAAGACCCTGCATCGTTTATTCCTATGATTCATCATGCTTCAGGGACCTCTTTGGATTTGGACACTGACTATAAGATATTCAGGAATGCTGCTGTCACCCATTGCAGGGGACTTGAGAAGGTAGGTGTTTGAGTGCATCCCAGAGCAGAAGAGGATTTCGCAGGGGGTTCTGCTGCCAAAGCAGGCAGCATTGACTGAAAGGGTAATTCCCAGAGGACAACGGGCACTGAAGGTCTGTGCGGCAGCTGATGATGCTGTGAGGAGTCTGGCAAAGCCTCACACGTGATTGGGTGACGACAGGAAAGGGCCCCAGTCCGTGCTGATGGGCAGGCTTCTCCGTGGGCAGAACGGGAACAGGACTCTTGACTGTCCACTTCTCAGAGAGGGAAATGGGGTCTGCCGGATGGATTCACATGGACTGCAGAATGGTGACAGCGTTTCTGAGGGAGGCCTGTTAGCCATGGTGGTAGAATGATTACATCACTCCTTCAACCCTGTAAGAGGTAGACATTTGTCCTTACCAGAATTGATGTCACTGAAGATAGGTCTGCTTTCCCCATCTAGAGCATCTCCACTAGTGACAGCATCTGAAGATGTACCAAATACCTGATATCCCATGTCTCAAGCCAAAGAATCCAAGTCACCAAAGACATGTGCCAGTAGGCTCATGGCTAGGAGATCCAAGGTCTTATCATGCACATCCTCACACCGAAGCAGCCAGCTTAAGAGAAAGGTGAAACATCCTGTTGAGATAAGGTGCCGGCTTCGGGACTATGCCCTGCAGCTTGAATGAAGCCAGCATGTGTGCTGAAATAATGATCCATGTATGAGTCTGCGTTCCCGAAACTAAAATGCACAGAACTGGGACTCAAGGTGGAGAAGTAGCATCGATCCTCTCACCATTTACCTGGTGGCCCGCCTGAGAAGGTGGTGCCTTCTTTCCCTAAGAGCTGAGGCTCTCCCAGGTGAGAGACCCTGGTTCCTGGAGGATGAGTGCTTCCCCCAGTAAGGACGCCACTGAACTTGAAGCTGCAGCAGTCTCCTAGACACTCGCGGCTTTGTGCCAGTGAGGCAGTCAGCGAGGGAAACAGCACTCTGCTGGCAACACTGCGAGCCCTGGCATCTACATGAGGAGCTAGGCCTTTGACTGCACAGTGAGAGCAGAGAAACATAGCTCTGGATCTCAGAGGAGTCACTGGCGGCCTCTCCAGCTGCTTCTGTGATAATGACAATCATGACTCAGCAAGGGCAAGGCCATTAGCATCCACAATCTTCGGGCACGAAAGACCAGGTTCCACAAGGCAAGTGACTCGGACTAGTCCAAATGCTGGCGAAGGGTGACAGAAACTGAGGGTAGAGGATGGAGAAAGATGATGGGATGACAGATACGGCCTCAGGGTCAGACCTCACAGTGAGGATTGTTTCACTAATCTTCTTGCTTTCCTCTTTACAGTTCTACGGGGGGCTGCCCTCTTGAAGGGAACTCTGTGACTGCCTGTGTGTGTATCCTCCCCTTCAGAAAGGAGGTGAAGTCCTTGGTTCGCCAAAAAGGAAGTCTGGCTTTGTGTTCTGAGGGCCAGGTATGATGCACAGTCCAGGTAGGTCAGATCAGGGGTGAGCGGTGGTCACATCTCTCAGGCACCTCTCCAGATGCGCTTGACCCGATGAATGTTTTGCTTCTGTTGCCATGGTGAGCAGCTCTGCTGAGACTGACAGACATCAGGCAACCACGATGCGAGAGGGACTCGCCTCCTGTCTGTGTGCCTGCTGTAGACCTCTCACCTCCTGCACCGTTGACTCCAAGACATGGGATGCCCAGGGATGTACTTTGGTACTCACAGACTACAGCCTGGAGGGAAGGGCGCTGGTCAGTGCAGCCCACCTCTGACGAGCGGGCTGTTAGAGGCTCAGATCTGCCCGCTTTCTCTCCCTGGACAAACTCTTCTTGAGTTTCATGGCGGGCGGCTCCACAAGATTAAGCAATTAGTTGTCCTTGGTGGTGACCGACTTGATAACTCATCCATGTGCTGTCCCTCCATCCTTCCCCAACTCACTCTCCTTTCCCCTTATTCCTACATGCCCTGATAAAATGCTGACACTAAGTGTTTGCCTCAGGTTCTAATTTCTGGGGCATCCAGGTAAAGACGACCTCCACCACTAAAGGTGGGAGCCTGATCATTTATCATCTGAGCCCCGAATTACTCATTGACATCACCTTCCTGGTCCTTGTGGCATCCAAATTCCAGCCCCCAAGCCAGACAATCCCTACAGCCCTAGGCCCCATAAGTCTATAGTTCTAAGAATCAGTTACGGATTTGTCCACAAATTCACGGACCAAATATTTCTGCTCCCAGGAACTATCTACTGCTCTGAGCTCTAAGGGATGAGGTCCTGGGGCTTCGGTTTGTTTTTATTATGTTTTTAGGGAGGACCCTACAGAGATGCCTAGAATTAATCTGCTCCCATATGGAAGCTCCTTGGACCTAGAACTCATCTGAGAAAAGAGGGACAAAAGTAAGCAGATGAGA
The DNA here is from genome assembly GCA_004363575.1 of Solenodon paradoxus. Lineage (NCBI taxonomy): Eukaryota > Metazoa > Chordata > Mammalia > Eulipotyphla > Solenodontidae > Solenodon > Solenodon paradoxus. Next base: position 356,979 of record RJWH01000600.1, on the reverse strand, counting down.
GAAGAGAGCTGTGGAGAAGAATAAGGAGAAGTCTGATGATTTAAAGGAAGATTGTGTCACCAAGAACTTGGACAAATGTTAGGAAATCTGCTTGAAGAAATCAAAACCAGGCCCCTAGAGTGCTTCTGGAATCTCTGCGTGGGGCCTCAGGAACCACGGTTCTGAAAACCACCCTCTAGGTTTGGAAGGCCTTCAGAGAGAAAGGGAGGCCGGCGTCACCCCCATGACGCCAGCAGCAATTGCCAGCTTGAGCCCTCGTCAGCATGTGCTCGACCCCCCACCATCAACAAGGTACTGACAGTATCTTGGGAACAGAGAGGAAAGATTTGGACATGATTCCTGCCAAACTTAAGCTTTCGATGTATTTCTAGGCAACAGAAATCAAGAGGGAGTAACGTGAGCTAGTCACCAAAAGAGTGGTGGGGAAGTGGGCGACATGGTCAGAACGATTCCCTGAGGAGGTGGGTTGGGCTATAGAACAGCTACAGCTTTCGTCTGGGAAGCATAACTGTTTCAGGGTCTGCATGAGGTAGATTGGTTGGGGGGTGGGGGGGTGGGCTGTCGGGAGGTAAACAAACAGATCCATATATTCTCTGGGATCTTCTAAGCAGAGAGCTTAGAATCAACTCTGAATGCACCATGGTTTAAATAGCAGATGGGTGATAAACATTAACAACTCTAGGAGCTCATAGGATGAAAGGGGTCAATGCCAACTTAGAGCGGGGTGGGGCATACCCTTGTGGCTCAGGCAGCTGAGACGCTGGCATGAATTGTAAATCCCAAGGACCCAGGTTCAAGGCCCAGGACAAGGGTGAATAAACAAAGCGCAATAAATAAGTAAGTAAGTAAATAAATAAATAAAGACGCTTCTCCCTTCCCTTCCCTGCCATCCTTTGAAAAAAATAAAAAGCAGGGACATTCACACTGGGGTTTGAAAGAGAAATTTTCTTTTAATAGATGAAATGAGGTGGAGAGGGCTGGAAGGGAGGGCAGTCCATTCAGGGACTCGAAAGTACCATGTGGGTTTGGAGAATAGTGAGCAGGCCACTGGCTCGGTCACACACCACCATGTCTCCCAGGAGCTAGGTCTGCACTGGGGGGCACTGTTCAATGGTGGGTCACAGAAATGCAATGAGAGAGGGTTAGCCTACTAGGAGGTGTGTGTTTGTTGGCTTCCACATCACCAATCCAGAGTCTAGGACCCAAAGCTCCACGATGTCATCAGGTTCCACTGCTTCTAGCAGGTGGCTTACAGTTCAAGGTTGCAAACGATGGCCCCATATCTGGTTTCCTATCATGGGATGGAAGCTGGAAGTGGCCAGATTCTCTTAGAAGAGAAGAGCTCTCCCAGGAATCCTTGGCCTGCCCCTCACAGGGACTGGTCTCGTGGCCACCCCTGCCCACAAGGAATTTAAGGGACAGCTGGGCATACTGCCCCCTCACCCACAACGAGACTGAGCTGTGTTATAGGAAGGAATGGAATGGCTGCGAAGAAGGCTGCATTCAGTCTTCCCACAGTGATGGGCAGAACCTTAACAAACTCGCTGTCCAGTGGGTGGACTCACAGTAGATCATTTCTATGACACCATTAAGCACAGGGCATTTCTGTGACAGCATTAAGCACTGTTTGAGCATTAGGGAGCACATACCCACATTTCGGGAACGGTTGTAGGAGCGACATCCCAGAGGACCCTGAAACCTGAGGAGTGAGGAGGAGAGGAAGGGCTGCTAGGGTCCTGGGGGTGAGGTGGGGGCACCAGTGTGCAAAGGCCCAGGTGTGCGGTAGTGTGGTGTGTTTGTGCTCGGGGATCACAGGAGGCAAGATGGCTCCAGACAGAGCTCAGGATGGAAAAGAGGGGGTGAGGCGGAGCCCAAAGGGGTTGTAATGCCTATTTAGGCTTTGGGTAGGTATCCTCAGTCACAGGGCTGCTGCTGCTGCTGGGCTTAGGCAGGGAGTGGCTCATCACTATGTGCCACCATCGACAGCAGTAATGCCAATGCAAAGCTGTGTGACTGGACAACGTTATCAAGGAGCTTTGTGAGAAGAGAAAACTAGTGTTGCCCAGCTGAGACCTTGGCGGCTCTAATATCGAGATGGTGGAGACAAGAGAAGTCCACAGGGAATGAGGAAACCCGGGGCTCTTGTGGAGGAAGAATTTCTGCCAGAGGGAATGGTCAGTACTGCCCACCACAGCCGATGGGTCAAGTGAGTGGCTCTGAGAAGCCCCTGCAGATTTAGCGCTTGGGGAGGTGATGAGGCCCTTGGCAAGAGCCTCCAGTAGCATGGACTGGAGGGAGGAGGCACTAAAAAGTGTGCGGGAGAGCGGAAGAAGGAATTGCAGGGTGCGGAACCCCCTCCAAGGAGTGTTGCTGTAAGTAGCTGGAGGAGTAGGGGTTGCAGAACATTCTTTTCTTTTCAAAGTGGAAGAAATCCCAGCAGGTTTGCATGCTGGTAGGCGTGGGCCCGGACAGATGAAAGCTGATGATGCAGGATAGAGAATAACGTCCCTGCGTGGCGAGACAGTGGGAGAGGCACAAGAAGGGTAGGATGACCTTGGCCAAATGCCCTGACAGTCCACCCACAGCCCCAGAGAGATGAAGAGAATTAGAAAACAGGCAGTGGGAGGGCAGGAGCACGGGAGCTGTGGGGCTCTGCAATCCTTCCCACGTTTTCAGTAGTAGATAGTAAGGACGCCAGTGGAGAGAGGATGAGCGGGGTGCTGGGCTGCAAGGAGCGGACAGGAGGGCTGTGCTGTGCTGTGGGGAGAACCTGTGCCCAGAGGAAGGACAGGTGGTGCCAGCACTCGAGTTTAGGGACCACAGATGTGATGTGAGACTGCAGTGAGAGGTCTTTTCCAGGCACTCTCTCCTTGTAGAAGTTCAGGCGCCCAGCAGGGGGAAAGGTGGACACTTGGCTAAGTGACCAGACATGAGCGAGCGAGGGCAAAGAGGATTATGGTGACTGACCAGGAACTGCAGCTGGGTGAGGAGGCATGCTGGGATCTGAGGAGGGGACTGAGGACATGCCAGGATCCACAAAGCACAGGTCCCGGTGGGTCCGAGAGGTGACCTGGAGATACAGGTGGGGCTAGGGGAGGAGAAGAGATGGAAATCGTTGGCCATGAGAGTCCAAACAGGGCCATGGCAGTGGCTGAGGGGCTGATGCCACTCGATTGGAAGAGAGGACATCAAAATACTGAAACCAGCCCCTTGGGAGACCCGTGCACACAAGCTCATTATACTATTTGTGGGTGGGAGAGAATCCCCCTGACCCGGGAGCCAAAAGATTCCAGCAGTTAGCAGGCAGTAGGTGGTAGAGTTCTTGGCTCAGAGTCAAGTTGGGTGTTTCTCAGGAGGAAGAATGGACACCAGCAGGAAGGTGAGCTGTGAGGAGCCAGGAGACCCCACTGCACAAGGGAGAGACAACAGCCCTCTGCACGAGGGCTGTGAGGGACAAGGGCAGGGCGGCGTCATCAGAGCCAGAGGGCAAAGGGAACCTTTAAAGAAGAGGCACGAAGGAGCCAGGAGGAAGGCTGCTGTCAGCAAGGTAGAGGCCACCTACCTCACCTGGCACATAGGCCACGTGTTCTGGGAAGATGCAGGGGCCCTGTGGCTTCCCCCTTCCTCCAGCCCCTGTGCACAGTGACTTCAAGTCATTCCAGGGCTTCCCACAGCCCACGTCCGAGGCACCTAAGATAGTCATCTCAGAGGCACCGAGGTGCTCAAACCATAGCAGGATCCGAGTTGACTAATATCGCAGTTACAGCCCAGGGGATAAGCTGTTCCTTCGTGACACCACTGTGGCCACTTATCTTGCAATCCATCACTCCTCTACATGGGCCAACTTGATGGAAAGTCAAGAGAGGGTCAGGGTGGGGCAGAGATAGGAAGGGACAAACCTCAGAATCGGGCCCTGTTTGTAGACCTGCTGAAGTAGGAAACTCATGCTCAGACTCTGGAAAGCCCAGCACAAAGCCCACCTGCCCGCGGGGAGGGCCTGCCCGGCTGTGCACTGTCTTTCATTCCTGGGATCTACTGCTGAGCAGATGAGGTGCTCACATGATGCATGGCTTGTATATTCTTCCATCGATTTTCAGGACTTCGTTGTCTAAACTTCCCATCCATCAGCAGCATCTGTGCCCGCTCTCCCCCAGAGATGAAAAAGGGGACGCACCACCCCATCTTGCAAAGAGCAGCAAGTTTTATGAGCCTAGAAGATTGGAGACAGGGGTTAGATTCACGATGGCTTCTGCCAACAGGTGAGATTGCCTGGCCATGGAGACATGAAGGGGTCACAGGGGAGAGTGTGGCTGATGGAAGGGGGCACAAAAGCACCCCGAAAGCCCAATACACACAGGCAAGGAAGATCAAGGTAGTATTGTCAGCAGAGGTAGCCCTAGCTGGTTGTCGCTCCGCTAGAGGCTGGCAGAGGCTGCTACTATGAACATGGGAGCTGAATCCCAGCAGGAACGCTGCCCACACACACTGTCAGCTCCCACCCCACAACAGAAGGTACGGATGGAGCCAGCCCATGGACCCCGAGAGAAGGGAACTGTTCCCCCAGAAGAGGTCACCTTGCCCCCACCGGAAGACACATTGTTCTGTGCATATAAGGAAGCCAGGCACCACATACCGCCTGGTTCCTCTCCTCCTGCCAATATTCTCAGAATGGAAAAGGCGGACATCTGTGATGCTACGTCCGCCTCCACCGCCCCCAACCCGTTGACAAAGAAGATCCCTGCAGATTTCACAAAGTGAGCTCAACACCTGGGGGGTGGGCAGGGTGGAAGGTAGAGCAGAGCTTCCCTGACCCGCTTTGAGTCCACAGCACAAGGGGCAGGCAGGGCTGAGGGTACTGGGGTCTCAGGGGACAGAGGCAGATAAGCAGCAGGCCTTACCTCTGTCATCAGGGGCACCCCACTGTCCTGGAACACTGGAGGATCTCAGATTGAGCTAAGACTCTCAAAAATGCAAAGCTCCCCAGGCAGATGGAGGGAGGTGGAGAGCTGAGCAAGGAGAATTCGGGATCCTGGGGCCTATTCTGCTCTGTGGCCTTTGACTGACCTCCCTGTCAGTCCCTGCCTCAGTTTCCTTGGAAAAAAATAATCTTTTCCAGTCTTTCCCATGCTCTCAGGTATTGAGAAACATCCAAAGAGTCTCAGAAGTAACAATATTACAAATAAAGGGATTATAGATGTGATTGATGCTTTCAATTGAGCCTTGGGGTCTCTGCTATTTAGAGGAAGGATCAATAGTAATAACAAGAATAAACAGGGAGTAACTCAAGAGAGTCTATAAAGGACCCCACGGCTGCAGAGTAGAGAATGCAGAAGCCAAGTGAGTCTGCTGGCCGCACAACTCAGCCACCAGCTTGCTTTGGGGAATGGTGCCCTGAGGCCTGGCCAGCCTGTCCCGGGCCACGGCTGCTCCAGATGGCATTCCACAGGAACTCGGCCGGGCTAGGAGCTAGGACAGGAAGTGAGTGAATACAGCAAACTAATGAAGTTTCCAGAGGTAGTGCTTGGTGCCAACCAACACAAGATGAACCCAAATGAAACCCCTCCACCGGCCCTCCAGCCCTCCCCCATGTGGCAGAGCCCAAGAGGGACTGGGAAGCAGCGTTGGTGGACAGCCAGCCAGAGGCCATTCCTGGCAGTATCCAGGAGAGAACAAATGTGCCGGAAAGAGTACTGGATGTGGAATTCAAAGACCTGGTTAAACCACTGCTGGCTCCGGAAAGCCCTGACCAGTGACAGCCACGTGGCCTCCCCCAGCCTTGGGCTCCATGTCAACGGAGTAGAGACAGTGATTGCTTTTCTTTTTTTAAGGAAAGGTGCAGACAGAAACGAGGATGAGCAGAGGCAGGCAGGCAGGAGCGAGAGGAAGAAGCAGCATTTATTTATTTGGTGTAGTTTTTCATCTTGGTTGCTCCTCCTTGCCCTGGAATGTGAACCAGTGTCCTTGAGATGTACGCAGACTACACCGCAGGAGGGCGGAGCAGACCGCTGCTCCACCAGGGCAAGCCAGTGACCATTTTTCAACATGTTGCTGGGTTTTATCATCTGAGAGCTCCCTGGGAAAAAGCTTTCAAAAAACATTAGTTGGTATGAGACAGTTGCCCACATGGGCTGACAAGCAGTATCCAAACTGCTTCCATCCCGATATTTCTGCCCCACCCCAGTGAGCACATGGCCAGAATTCCCACTCTTGTCCTTACTGAGGAAGAAGTCATCCAGGCTGGGTCCTGGGTCCAGGGCCACCAGCCAGCCCCTTCCACTCCTCTCAAATCTCTGTCCAGTGACTGCTCAGTGACATCTTTTATGCATACTGCACAGTGTCCCTCTGATTTTCCTGCTGCAAATATAGTTGTGAGCCTTGTTACTGGAGGCTGGTATGCTCCAACACACAGTACTGGTGGTGGGCTTGGTGCTGGAGCAAGTGTGTGAGTAAGTGTATGTGAGCAAATCTGCGAGTGAAGGAGGATGGGAGCGTGTGAATGAGAAAGCATTGAATATATGAACAATGAGTGTGTGAGTGCATGTGTGAGTGTGTAAGTGCATGAGTGAGTGAGCAAGCAGCCCGTGGCCGGGACTGAGATCTTCAGGGCACTGCGCTGGGTGCTGATTTATTCTGTCAAAGGCTGTCTTCCAGGAGGGGCGCTGGAGAGATGGACTGGCACAGGTGCCTTAGGTAATTTCAGAAAAACATCTTAGAGGGCCAGACGTCTAAAAGAGAATCATTCCACTGGGGCTGAAGCCTAACCACGAGTATTGAATAATGTCCTTGGAAGGGCCTCCGGCTGGATGGGTCCTAGACACCAGCGGTCACACCCCAGCCCACAGTCCGACCCCTGGTCACGGGAAAGAATTCAGAGAGTAAAGCCTCATGGATGGCTCCGCTTCAGGCACAAACCTGGCAGAAGCCAGTAGGAAGATCATGTCTTTGGCGAGCAGATTTAGTAGAGGAACAGAGATAAGTGTGGACTGGCATCCGGGCACAATTCCACATCAGACCTACTTGTGTACAAATACACAGACAGGCACACACACCTGCAGGCACACACAGGACACATTTGACAGTAATTCAGACAGTGAAATTTGGGGTCCTTGGGCCAGCAAGGAACTTCAGTCCTGGCAATAGATTGCTGTCCCTGACCTGACCAGAAGTCCAGATTCTTCCAATGACTTAACTTCATAGAATTATAGTTCAAGGACCATTAGAAATCAACTACTTCAACCTCCAATCCAGAGCATAGACATCATCTCTAACATTCCTGACATAATGACATATAACCTCTGCTTAATGCTGCAATGATGGAGAATCAAAGACCCTACTTGGACCCCCATCTGATTGCTGCTACTAGTAATAACTGTAATTTTCTGAGTGCTGACCCTGCCTGGTGCTATGCTAAGCCCTTTGTGAGACTGTCGCAGAGGATTCCTTGAGGTAGGTGCGCTTATCTCCACTTTATGGAAGTATAAACTGATGCTCAGAGAAACTGACTTGTCCCCATGATGCACAGAGCATGTGGCACAGCTGGGACTTGAAACTGGGATGGGACTCCACAGCCCTCATACTGGTATGTCATAGTACCTTGTCTAGGAAATTGTTTCTCAAGATGACCCAGCCCTGCTTTTCTGTACCTTCCATCAGAGGATCCCAGATCTGCACCCCAGAGCTTAGTAAAGGATTCCTCCTGTGCCTCAGTCTTCCCTTCTCCTCCCCATGTGTGTCCCTCTCCCCGGATGTCCCCTGGATGCCCTCTTCCAAGCACCGCACCTCCACCCCCAGTCATTCTATTCTCAGGAGGGTGTCACCTCTGCTGTTTGGACACTACTTTACGAGTGAGCGTCCTAAATGCCGTGAGCCTTATTGGCATCCACATCACGTCATTGACCAGTTTAAAGAAACGTGGGTCTTTAGCTGCTAGTTAGCTTCAATTTTAACATGAACTACCATCAGCTATTTCTGCAGTTGAGATTTTAAAATAAGAGATCTAAAAACAGCTGATTATTCCAGCTATGTGTAAGCTTATGTTGAAGTTAAAGTCTGTCAGGCAGTCCTTTAGCCTTGCAGCTTTGAGATGTTTGCAAAGTGGCATTTCTGTGCCAAGGAGCTGATCAAAACCAGGCCACAATGCAAAGGGTGAATCATGTTCCATCCTCTGGAGACCACATCCCAGGTGACACTGATCTGCATTACTTCGCTCCAGTGCCTGTCACAGCTGCACATATGGACTGAGGCTGCAGCCGTGCAGGGATCACTTCAGAGGGCAGAAGTCCCTTCAACCCAGGGGAAAAGGGTAAAGTCAACCTGTCTAGGCAGCAAGCTGGTCGTGGGGTCAGGTCAGGAAACTAGTAGTGCAGTGGCGTGGACGCCAAGGTTGGCGTTCGAGACCAGTGCCAGGTTAGGAATGAGCAGAACAAACCAGGACATTTCAGACCATGTTACAATGAATTCCAGAGGACTGAGTCTGCTGGCCCCCAGCTCTGCTCAGAGGCACAGGCCCAGTCTTTCTGAGTTTGCACCTGGCCGTCTGAAGGGCAGCACCTGGCTGCTTCTATCAGGCCTCTGGTCACCTTTAGATCTGCCAGTGACTCTTCTTGATATTATTTAGCCTTTATCTCTTCATTTTGCCTATAAGAACAAAAACTATGGTCAAATAACTTTCTGAAATTGAAGTGCATTTTATGGAAGGCCTTTCCCTCATGTTAGGTAGGATACTTCTCTGCAGGTTACAGGCAATACGGAAACTGATGGCCTCACATGACAAGAAGCCAGAGTCTGATGCAGCTTCAGGGATGGGTGATTCAGCAGCTCAACTATGTCCTCAGAGGCTCAGATTCGATCCATCTTGTTGACCGTCCACAGCAGCCGCTTTGTGAGTCTGCTTCCTCTCTAGCCACAAGGTTTCTGCCGCAGGGCAACATGCTGCATTTCTATCCAAGGAGAGAGAGACTGGATTCTTTTTCTCCAAAGCTCTGCACAAGTTTACCTTCATGTCTCCTTGGCTTAATTTTTTTATGCTGAACCAATCATCTGAGGGCAGAACCCTCTAGTCCAGCCATGCTCTCATTGCATAAATGAGATAATTTTTATTAGGCTCATGCTTGATGACCACGTGTTATTTCCTGGTGTTCACCATTTCATTAAAAGTCCTCAAGCCCTCTATTTAATAACCATTGGCAGTGCTCTTCTAGGGACAACTGTCTCTGGGGTCTTATGTTTCCCTCATTTTTGAAGTGGGAGCCACCATTCACCTTCCTCATCCCCAAGATCCTTTAGAGCAGTGGTTTGTGTAAGTGTCCAGGAGGATACCAATAGAGCGTCTTTAAAACCTACAGGGGACTGTTAGTCTAGTGTTTGGGGCATGGGTTTGGGAGCCAGACTTCCCATGTTCAAATCTGGGCTCTGCCACTGACCACGGGCACTCACTCACTCAGTCCCTCTGGGCCTAGTTTTCTAATCTCTAGAACAGAGCTAACAGGGGGGTGTCCAACTTTGCTAGGAAGATGAGAGGTATGTACGTAGTCTTTAAACAGTTTCAGTGAGTGTTCTACAAGTGTTGGCTAAATAAATCCCTGTTCTCAGTGCCTGCTTTCACAGAGCTGGATTGGGGAGGCTGTGGGCAGGAATCTGCACTTGACAAGCCTCTCCAGGTGGATTTGGAAGCAGGTGAGTCTGTCACCCAAGATGACTGATGCTGGTGTATCCGCCATCCAGACCAGCGGGATGAAATACACTTTGGCCCCAGAATAAAAATCTCAAACATGTAACAGAATGCTCACTCTCACTGTTACTGCCTCGTCTGAGATGGCTCCAGTGTGCCCAGCTCTCTTTTTCCTGCTTTCTCCAGATTTGAGACTGTTTCCCCAGATAGGACCCAAGCAGCGTGGCAATGTTGCTTTGCATGGGTCTTCTCAAGAGCATCATACCCTCCCTGAAGAACGGGGCTCAGCTGCTTCCTCCTTTTGCTTTGAACATCTACTCCATCAGCTCTCCTAGGCAGATATACTGTTTGCTAGGGATCCTCAGCAAGTGGCAAAAATGTATCGTTGACTCTGTAAGTCTCTGACAGCCAGGCTGGAGGAGACTTCTACCACTATATTTTACCTCTTAACCATCAGCAGTCATTGACTTTCATCTAAATAAAAAGTGCCTGCTTTTCACCCCCGTCTTTGAAAGTACGCACCCTTATGTATGGAGGCCAACAGTCACCAGTGGTGACTATAAACCAGAGGATTAAGTAATCCCTGATTCAAATATGTCAAAACACATGTGTGCATTTGGTTTACAAATGTGTTTTTATACTTCTGCTTGAGTAAGGGTGCTATTTTTAATTCAAAAACATCTCTACTATGTCTGCCTTACTGTCCCTGAGGTGCCTAGTCTGTGGTGGGTGGTGTATCACTGGTGCCCTCAGGGCCAGTGCCCGCCTCGTGTTTGCCTGAGATGTGGGCCCTCCTGCCTCACCCCCGCGCTGGAATACGTCCAGTACAATGTGACCACCCACAGAGTTCTCCTTCATGCCCGTTGCCTTAGACACTGTTTTCCCCACCAGCTCCATTTGTCATCAGAGCCTCAAAGCTCCATGTTCAAAACCCTCAGCATCCTGAACCATTTTCCCTCTTAGGGCCTCTGTCCATGAGACGATAAGTGTTTTCTCTGAATCTGGAAATCCTGCCTTCTGAAATTCTATGTTCACCCTACCTCTGCTCATCATTTCCTCTTTGGTTTCCTACATACGCTAAGGATTTTCTCAAGATTCTCGTCTTAGATACCTAGTGCTGCATCAAAACCACCCCCAAACCCAGTGATTTAAAATAGGAGCCATCTGATCACGAATCCACAGTTCAGGCCAAGCTTCTGCCGGGCTCCCCAGGGCTCACCTTCACCAGCATTGGAGAGATGATGGTGGCCCGACTTCTTCCAGGAGCCTCATTCACCTGCTGGGGTCACTGTGGGGTGCAGGGATGGTTGGGATGCCTGGCCTCTGTCTGCATATCTCTCGCCTTCAAGGGGGCTGACCTGGGTGTCATTACATGGCAGCTGTAGGGCAGCAGGAACGAATGATGTCTGCACTTGGAGGTCACCTCTGCTGTATTGTTGGTCAAAGCAAGTGGTGTGGTTAGCCCAGGTCAGAGGAGACAAATAGAGAAATTTACAGTGAAAGTGTAGGCATTTTCACCCATCACATTGTCTTTTATTAAACCTATTTTGAGGACCCTGTGTTAAGGAGACAAGGAGGAAGATGGTTCTGATCTCTGGACAGAATGAAAAGTCTGATGGAAGAAGCAGAGTTAAAGAGAATATTATGTGGTAAACAACCCCAATGGCCAGCAGTTCGCCACATGGAGGCATTATGCTCGATGCATTTGCTTTCTCTCACTGAGCCGTGGCTATAACCCTCTGGGGGAAGGATGCTAATAATGATGCCCATCTTTCAGATGGAACAATTAAGGCACAGAGAGGTTAGGTATCAAGAGTGCAAGGCAGGATATGAACTAGTTGCTCCCAAGTTCTGGAGCCCTTGCTCTTAGGGTACAGTGTCTTCCCTCCAAGGTCAACAGCCACATGGCTGTTGAAGAAGATCTTGCCTAAACCTTAGGAATAGAAGGAGAGTAAATCAATAAGCGAGTACATGGAGGAGCAGGAGGAAGACAGGGGTCACAGCTAATTTCCTTTTATGACACACAAAGAAGACCCTTTAACCTTCACTGCCCTTCTCTGGGTCCCAGCTGACTGGCTGTGTTTCTTACCTGACTAGCGGAGACAGCACTTCAACCAAAGCCCAGGATGGCTGCATCCAAGAGCAACAGAGTCACCTCCTCCCCAACTGTCCCCGAGACATGTGATCAGGGAGAGAAGCTATTCCCAAAGCCACACAGGAAACCACGTCTCTAAACTTACCATGACATCAGTCTCGCATCCAGATGGACCCATGCCTTCCTCTCACTCCCCATCCCTTGCATTGACCAGTTACTGAAAACAGCTCAGAATAGCACCTGCCCACCAGCTGGGGCTGCTGCAGGAACAGTGTTTGTGGTCCTTCCCCATAGAGAGCAGATTTGTTGGAAATCAGGGCTGTGATAGGATGAACATTGGGCTCCCTCGGTCCAGCTCTGACTCAAACCTGCTGGAGCCTGCTGAAACCTGCTGGAACCAGCTGGAAACTGCTGGGGTGCAGTGTGTGCACGTTTCCTGTAAGCCGTGGTGGGTGTGGCCTCTTATACCAGCTGCCTTCTGGATTTCAACGTGGCCAGGAGGTACAGCAAAGGACTCAGCTCCCTGAGACCCAGCGCATCTGAGACTCAGGGTGGGAAGCCACCCCAGACAACACTTATGTGCTGCTCTGAGCAGTTGGTCAAGACCAAAGTCGTTGGAGAGTCTTCCTGGCTTGGCTTCTGTCCTAGCCCGGTTCCCCATATACCAGTCCCCACAGGCCCCAAGGGACTCCTGGCCCCACTCCTAACCCATGTTAAACTCTGCCAAAGCCATGTAAGAGAATTCATTTTGTAAATAATAAGAAAACAACAAAGTAAATAGCTATCTTAGGGTTACAGTTAAAGTGATATCGATGATGGACACAGGCAGCAGCTAAATGAATGAAGTGGATCTCTCCACCCTGCCATGGAAATCATACAGAGAACGGAGTAAGGGAGAGGCCAGCCTTCTCTCCCCATCTGTCCCAACACTGAACTGATAGCAATGATCCCCTTCCTGGTGGGCAGCAGGATTAGGGAGAGGGAAGGGTGGGAGTAGTTAATGATGACTTTTGGTTCATTTATTTCCTTTGAATTTTTACAAATATGGACTCATGTATTTCTTACACAATTAAAAATTAAATCCATTCTCAAGCAAAGCAAAGCTTGAGAGTATGATCGACTAACAAAATAGAAGTCAGTTCATTCCTAAATCCCCTCTTGGCTTGCTTTTGTGGGGTTTTCCTCTGCCTGGACAGCTGTCCTACTCTGACACGGCCCCTCCCTCCTCATCTGAAGGCCCTTCATTCACCTGCAGGCCCAGCCTCCCACCCCCTCCAGTCTCCCCCCACCAGCCTGAACCTATCTGCCTCT
>RJWH01000600.1:289197-343803 GCA_004363575.1 Solenodon paradoxus | reverse complement strand
CCACAGTCTACTCCTGCCTGTGGTGACTGTACCCTCGCTGGCCCACTGGCCCAATACCCCCTATAGTGCCCTGTCCCAGTGACTGTGCCAGGGATTGTGAGTTTCACTGCCCAGTAGACTGAGGCCAGGTATACAGAGCTGCCAGGTTTGGCCTTCTCTTCTTGGAGCAAAGCAAGCAGCCCGAATGGACGTTCCTAGGTCTTACCAGGGCTCGGGCCCTAAACTGACAGGTGACTAGGGTGTTGCTTTCAGCCTCCTAAGAGGGATGTCCTGGGAGTAGAGCCCGGGCACAGATGGGGAGAAGGCCCACGTGTGGGCATTGCCACCTCTGCCGGTCTGCTCAGACAGCCCACCACCAGGAACTGGGGAAGGATCCCGGGGTGGGGCCATGTGCATGCTGTGCATGGCTCTAGGAAGCTGTATCAGCTCCCTTACCAGAAAACTCTAGAAGGAAGAGAGTCCCTCACTCCTCCCTCCAGCTATTTTTTCAGACTGTGTTCTCTGCAGCTGGGCCCCGAGGCAGGAGAATGGACTAGATGATCCCTAATGATGACCCACACCAGGACCCAGTCAGATTCTGGGAACGAAGCCTTGCCATTGGAAGGAGCCTGCTGTTCCATAGAAGCCACCCTTTCTGTCCCAGAAGAGCCCATATGAGGAAGGCAGACCTGAGATGCCTGTAAACATACACCTTGGGCTTGGGAGGCCGACCACGCCTGCAAGCAGCTTGCTGCAGTATTGATGGCAAGGGCTCTCCTCCAAGAATGAGGACGGGCTTCCTTCTCCCCTGTTCTCAGGGAGGGTGTGCCTGGGACTCGAAAGCGCAGCCAGCAATGCCCCGACACTCAGCAGTGCTCCTGTGCCTCGCCTCTCCCAAGTCCTCTGCTAGTAATTATGAACTGCTCCAGGCCTCTGAAAATCTATTAATAAATAACCATCCCTGAGATCACAGCATCCAATTAACAGAACTTGTATTAAACAGTGCAGTGGTGGGTGTCGGGAGATTGGATAGACTTTTACATCATCATGTTCCTCGGGAGGCAAGGGTGCAAGACTATAGGTGCCCAGAGCCCTTCTCAGGGGACCAGGACCCTCACTGGACATGGGGACAGCCCTGACACACAAGGGACTGAGAGAGTGAAGAAACAAAGCCACTCAAAGCCATGAGTTAGTAGCAGCTGCCAATATCTTTTGCATAAGTACTGCTAGGTGGCTGCGTGGTCGAAGCCGATGTGTGGGTAGTGGAAGAAATAGTCGAATTGACGTGAATTGAGAACTGAGGGTTATTTTGAATTCTCTTTCATTTTAAATTTGAGCTTCCTCCTTTTCCTTGGGGGCCGGCGTGGGAGAGGTTGTTTTTCCAAGGATAAGCCTGTCAAGTAAAAGGAGATGAACTAATGGACAAATATGTATCTCAGTTCTTTCGTGTCCTGGTCACTGCTCTAAAATCTTACTTGGGGACAGGAGCATGGTCAAAGTGACCTCCTGGCATCCCTTCCCTTTCATGAATCTGGAGAGAGGAGTCTAAGAGGGCAGAGGATGCCCATGAGGCTGGAGGGAAGATCTGCCATCATGGTAGCCCTGCAGTTCAGTTTCTCCCTGTGAGGAGGTGGTCCCAGTTTATGAGACTCGGAGTCTGAGGTTAAGGGAGACACTTAAATCCAGGCACCAAAATGTCCCTAGGAAAACTAATGTGGCACTCCTATTCTTGGTGCAAGTGGGGTCTCCCCATGTTAATTCTCTAGGACCCCCACTTTGGAGAAGGTAGGACCAGCCAGGAGAAGGAGCTTGTTTGAGACTTACATCTGCCAAGAGTGGGACTGTGGAGAAAGGGAACACGTCCTGTCGGAGTGAGCCTGGACAACCTTCCCACAGAGGTCAAGGGCGGGGAGCATCGTCATGGCAGGAAAAAGAAATTGAATTAACAACCAGACAAATGTAAGCAGGGTTTGAATGTCCCAGAGGGAGAACAACCATATAAACTATGTCCAGAGGACCTGAACATCTGCCTCCATGCTCAGGTCCCACGCTCCCTGTCTGGTCCTGGGTGCCCACCATTGGGCACCAATGGGCATTGGAGCAGTAGGCTCCCAGGCACCCACCTCCTCTTCCTTGGCCAAATACAGTGGAAGTACACATGGTCCCCTAACATGCCAAGCCTATTGGGGTACATTGGGTCCTCTGCCGCCCCCCTAGCACAGCTGCTGCTGCGTGGAGGCTAGGGGGCTGCCCCTGGGTCAGGGATCAGGGAGCCACCCATCACTCTGGTGGGAGCATAGTTCTCTAGTTCGGGGGAAGTGGGGAAGGCAGACTTGAACTCAGACATTGTTTAAGCAGCCTGGAAGCAGAGACAAGCTGATGTTTGCATAAATGCCCTCCCACGGAACATCCTCCCTGTCCATCTGTCCCCTGGCTCTCATACATTTAGGTCCGCTTTGTGGGCAAATAATTGCATCCCTGAGGAGGCAGGAATCTAGCCACCCCAGGAACCCCACCCAGGACCCCCTGCCAGGAGCTGCCAGGCTCGCTGCCTTCTGGCTCTGCTTCCACCGCCAGCCTTGCCCCCCGACCCCGCCCCCATGCTCTGGCTTCCCACCCCTTTCTCATTCCCTTTATCTCCTTCCTCTCCTTTCCCATTTCTGGCCCTGGCTCAGCCCTCTATAATGACTTAATCTCACCGACAGGGTGACATGCGGATGAATCGAACTCCGAGGCTTTTTTCTCCACTCTAGATTCATTTGAAGATTTCTCCCAGATGCGGCACTAAAACCCTAGATTCAATTTCCCTTTGACATAATAACCGAATTAGTCTCATATTGTCATACATAAATTACTAGCCAGTCAGGGCGCCACCAGAGGGAGAGAGTGCTGGAGAGAAAGCCAGACATGAGCATCCAGAGGGGTGTGATTGTGACAGGCGGGGACCTGAATAACAGTGGGGACCAGAAGGGTAACAGCTAATCATATCTGACAAACGCGCAGAATTCCCAGGCTGCAGCACAGGTAAAGACTGTTTACCTTCCTCTCCGTGCCCCTGGCCATTAAGATGTCACCATGGGGAGCCTTGCACCTTACAAGAGATACACAGATCTAAACGTCTTCTCGATTAAGTAATGCTCTGTTTGCAAAGCCGGCTTTCAAAGAGGAAAATGTAATTTTGTGGAACAGTGCTGTAGCCTCGTGACCTGAAGATGAAGTAAGCCTGGCAGAAGACCTGTGTGATGCCCGGCTTGGGTCACAGATGCCTATTCTGGACCTAAAGGGCTGGGTCTAGCAGATTCTGAGCACAGAGGTGGCATCTTACCTTCCCCACCTAGGCCTTGGGGGTCCATTACTGACCAGAAGTGTGGCCACATGACAGCCAGCTGGAATGAGGCTTCCCTACCTGCCTGCCAGACTTTGGGGCCAAACCAGAACCCCGGGACCTATCTTTAGGCCTCCCGTCCATTTCCCCCAGCCCATCTGGTAGTTCTGGTCAATTCCTTGTCCTGACAGTTCTGGCCTCTGGCCCTGAGTCTTCCTGGGTCACAGGCCAGAGCCTCCTCACGTGTTTTCCTACCTTCTGTCCTTCTTGACAACCCAGGCTCCAAATGCAATTTCCAAATGCAAATTCGATTTGACAATTCTTCCCTAGATTAGAACCTTTGGGCCGTTCCTTCGAGCAGCCACCACGGAGGCCAGCCACCTCCAGAGGTGCACAGTCCACATGTATCCCAAGGACCTGGGTTCACGCCCAGGGTCCAGGGAGAACAGGGTATGCTTATGTGTGAACAACTAAATAAAAAATAAAATAAAATGCATCTTCCTCCTCTCTCTTCCTGTCTGCCTGCCTACTCACCTTCATTCCTGCCTGAATCTTTCCTTTAAAAAAAAGGGGGTTGGGGAGTCACATTCAAATCCCTTAGCATGACCTGCATGGCAAGTGTGGTCTGGTCACCGCTCACTGCTCTGGGCCTATTCCTTGGCCCAGCCCCTAACACCCACCGTTTCCCAAGTAGGTCTTAATTTTCCTGGCTTTCCTGAGCTGCTCCTGCCACCTGGAATACCCTTCTCCTTTCATTTTCATTTTAAGCATTGTTTCTACGCATTCTTTCCTGACCTCTGTAGATCCAATCAAACCCATCATTACCATCCCCAGGCTCCAATGCACCCCAGCTTTCTTCTAGCATGGCACCTAAACTGGGTGATTGTTCTGGATGATTTACTTACCTATCTCTCTCCTAGATGTCAAGTTCTCTGAAGTCGAGGGTTACATCTTATCCATTACTGCTTTCCTCCATATTTAGTTTGGAGTCGGAATTTGGGAGCTATTTGGAAAATAAACATGCAGGAAGGCGCATGAAGCTCACCCAGAGCAAACCAAGTACTCAGTGGACCCCGCACACCCCTGCTCAGGGGATCTGCTTGCTGCTTGTCATATCCATGTAGCTAAATTTAAGTTTTGATTGCATGTCTGCCATGGAGCCAGTATGGGACTTAAGGACATTTTGGTTCCCTCAGTGCTCAACCCAGAGCATGGTCCAAAGCAGACATTCAGTAAATGTGGAAGTGATTTTCTGCTGTGGTTCTGTTTTTGGGAGTTGACTGCTGTAGAGAGGGGGCAGGGGATATGAAGAGATCATTACAGAAAACTAAAGACTTAGAGATCATCAGCCATCCCACCAGGCTGCAAGCTCTTAAAGGACCATTCTATTTATCTCTGCACCTCCGTCCAAGACACACACATGCCCCAGCAGATCCGGCAGAGCCCCAGCTCAGTAAAAGTTTGAGAGCTAAGGAAACACACCTGGCTTTCCTCTACGACTGCCCTCAGATGTGACCTAAGTGTAGGTAGTAACTGTCACTTTGCTTCGACTTTTTATTAACTTCACCACCTGCTCTATTTGTTTCAGTCTCAGTTCAGACAGCTACCATCCTTTTGTGTGTTTACTTGGACGGTACTCCAACAGAATCAGAGACCAGAGAGGCTCCAAAGTCATTTATCAAATGCCTGGATTTGGTGGGGCTAGAATCTCCTCATTTCTCCTCTCACACCCCAGCCCACCCTTAGGAGGAAGATCCGATAAATGTCCTTTCTTTTTGACAAATATAATTGCATATATGTAAAGTATACAGCCTGATGATCTGATATGCATATACACTGTAGAAGCTCAAGATCATTAACAGCCATCACCTCCCATAACTAACAGCATAATATTAACTACCGTCTCCATGATATACAGTAGTGCTTCGGAACTTATTCTTCTTACAGCCAAAACTACACCCTTTAACTTACATCACCCCTAGTTCCCATGTCCCCATCCCCTGGCAACCATCATTCTATTTTGTTTCTCTGAAATCGACTTTCTCCCCCTTAGATTCCACATATATGTGATAGCAGGCAGTATTTTTTTCCTTTTTGGTTTATACGCTTAGCACTATGCTTTCCAGATTCATCCCTGCTATTGTCAGTGGCAGGATGTCCTTTTTTTGCAAAGCTGAATACTATCCCATTGGCCACATATATCATTTCTTCTTTATCCATCTGTCCTTTGAAGTAAGCTTAGGTTATTTCCATATCTTGGTTATTGCGAATAGTGCTGTGATGAACACGGGTGTGTAGATGTCACTTCAAGATACTTTTTTCATTTCATTCAGATACCAGTCTGTCCAACTAAAGAGAAAGCTTTTTGCACAGCAAAGGAAACAATCAATTGAAAAGGCAATCTGCAAATGGGGAAAATATTTGAAAACCATGTATCTGATCAGGAGCAAACATTCAGAATATGTAAGAAACACGAACATCTCAATAATTAAATAAACAAATGACCCAATTCAAAAAATGAACAAATGACCTGAAGAGATATTTTCCCAAAGAAAAAATACGTGGCTAATAGGCACATGAAAAGGTGCTCAATATCACTGAATATTAGGGAAATGCAAATCAAAAGCACCATGAGATTTCACTGCCCACGTGAGAGGATAGATATGAAAAAAGACAGTTTCCAGATGTTGGTGAGCCTGCAGACAAAAGGCAATGCTTGCACACTGTTGGTGGGGGTGTAAAATGGTACAGTCATTATGGAAAACTGGTGTGTATCCTCAGAAAAATGAAAAAACTAAACTACCCTATAATTCTTTACCTTTTCAATCGTTCTTCAGTGTTAACAAACAACATTTAAGTTCAGTTATTAAAAGTCTGGTTCGACCTAAATCCAGACTCCAGGCTCTCATCCAATTGAAAACGCCTCCTGATTGCCCAGCCCTGCCTGTCCCAGGCTGGAGACCCTGCAGTGGGGAGGGGAGCAGGTCACTGCTCACTCGCCCTTCTGCCCACCTCTCCCTCCTCCCTCACCCCGTGGTCTCTCCAGCTCCTCCAGGGACAGGCAGGGAGCAGCCTATCTTTTTATTTGGCTTACGCTATTGGTGGTTCTCTTTGGCTATTGATTGGCCTTGTGGGCATCTGAGCGCGCACTTTCTCCCTGTGAGGGAACTTTGTGGGTTCTTTGAGACCTCCTCAGGGGAACTTGCACCAGACAGTTCCCTCAGAGGGCCAGTGGGCTTCCCACTAATTTTCGATGACCCCTTTCTCATCTCTAACTCAAGAGACCCCTATGCCACCTCCTCCATCTCCTCTTCTAGCCAGTTCTCATTGCAGCAACTGTCAAGACATGTCAACTCGTGTCAACCTCCATGATCCATCTGGCCCTCAAGAGACAGCCTCACATCTTCACACTCTGCCCATGCAGGAAGCTCCCAAGACCCTTCCTGAGCTCTACCCTAGTAAGAATTAGAGACAGGTCTCTGAGTTTCTGCACTTAAGCACCCAGTAATAGGGATGTCTACCTTCCTGCTTATAGATAACATTCTCTTTCAGCATGATTTCTCAAACTGTTCCTTCACCCGGACTGTGGGAGCCAGAGGAAGGGAAGCTAATGATACTCCTCCCCAAAGAGTCTCCGTTTCTGACCTTCTGTTGAGATGGGGGTGGATGATAGGGTGAGGGCTGCAGAGCCAGTTTTGCTGCAACTGTATCTGGAAATCTGCCTATTGGGCAAAGTCCTGGTAGGAAACAGACAGCAAAGGGATCACTGAAGAGTTGGATGTAAATATTGATGTATGGGCAGGGTCACGGAACCACAAAGTACAGGAAAATAACTTGAGTGCAAAGGGCAAAGAGAGGGAGATGTTTCTGGAAACTTGGGAGACCTAGAGCTGTTGGTTAGGCACTGCAGCCTTTCATGAGAGCTTCAGCCATGACTAAGTAGGTAAGAAACCAGGAGAAAAAGTGCCTTAGCTCCTCTCGTCCTGCCTTCAGATCTCCTGCAGATGCCTCCTGTGGACGGAATTCAGTGTGAAGAACAGGAACCTCTGTCTGTAGAGGTCAGCCAGGCAGGACCACAGTAGAGAAGAAGATTCTAGAAGATGGAAAATATTTTGTACACATCTTTCTCTTTACAAAGTGCTGGAACTTGTCACCTGTTGCTCTTATTGCGGAGCCTCAACGACACAGTGGCGAAAGGCCATTTCTCAACTAATAACCCATTGCACATTTGTCTTTCTCTGCTCCTACCCGCTACCCTGAAGCATCTGTGTCCCAATCCAGACTGCACAGCAGGAGCAGGGGGTCTGAGAGCAAGAGGACAGCCTCCCCTCTTCTGCAGGAGGAATTCCTTCCAAGCTTCATGAACACCAAGGTAGCCCACATCCAGACATGTGGCTGAAAACCACATGAACTCAGGGCAAAGAAGACTTGAAGTGAGTTTTTGATCATCTGCCCTTTTAGATCCTCCAGGTCACAGCCCCCCTGTTATTAGCTCACATAATTAGAATAGGCCCAGGTTTGCTGACTGAGCAGCCCTCTAAGAGGCTGCAGCTAAGAGTGGAAAGGGAGAAACCAGGCCAGGGATGCCTATGGTAGAGCCAGCATTCCATAAGATTTTGGAACATGAGACCTACTGTGCCGGATCTCTCGTCTTCTCCTCCAGGGACATGTCAGACCATGTCCACCCGGGGGCAGGGCTGTGGATTGGAGCAGGCAACCAGGCACCTCCAGAGAGTTGACTTCTCCTGAAAGTGAGACCTGACTTAGAAAGACTCATTCATCAACGTCAGGGCTCCTGCAGACAGGGCAAGGCCCAGTGTTGCTTGGGCTTGGAGAAGTGTACTCATTGATATATCAACTCCTGTCACTTAACAATCATGGGTCATACAAGATTAAGGTGCACCTCTTCCTCTCCCGCTATAAGGCAGGAGGGATGGGGAACTTGTGGGGACACAGGACAAGAGAGGGGAGAGGGAAACTCAGTCACAGAGACAGAGCTGCTGTGGCGGCCCCCCAGGTCGACGCTAGTGGCCCTGCTGGAGTCCCCGACTGTGTTAGTCAATTCCAGGCTGCAGGCTGGGTTGGGGGACCTCCAGGACCACTGGCACCTATGTAATCAGGATGCTAGTGAAAAAGACTGACTTTTCTATCAGAGAGAATGCTGTTCAAGACTTGGCTCTGCCACCCCAACACAGGCCTCGTGACTTTGGGCAAACTGAGGTTCTATTTCATGACCTACACAGTGGTGATAATAAAAGGTCTACAGGGAGGGCTGTGCCGAGGATTAAATGAGTTGATACCTGTCAACTGCCCATCACAGAGTCTGGACACAATTTGCCATCAATAAACTGCAGTCGCCATGGTCATCATTGGCATGCTTTTATACACACGCTTAGAGAAATCCTCGTCATTTATTTATTTCAAAACTTCTCAGCACCACCCACATGGCACTGGAGAAAAAGAGGCCTCAGGAGGCTGAAGGTCCAGCACAGAGATGGAGTTGCAGAGCGAAGAGTTGCACGTGGGGTGAAGCTGTGTGTGCCTAGTCCAAGTGCCTGGGCAGGCTGGGCTGGTCCGGGAGGCCTCTCCAGCAGAGGCAGTGCTTGAGCTGAATCTTACTAGATAGTGGGTTTCAGCCAGGCAGGAATCAGGGGGAGATTGTTCTAGGCTGAAGCAGCAGCCAGCACTGACAAGAGGGGTGAAAGAGCGACAGTGCTGGGGTAACTCAGGTCAGTGACTGTGGGAGGGGTAATGCACCAGAGAGAAAGTCAACCTGCTGGATGGGACATCTGGGGGCAGACTCATCTATCAAAGGACAGCCAGGGGCTTATGCCACCAAACAGTCCTCCTGAACTTCATGGTTACTTTGACCCCTGGTTCAAGCTGCCACCCTGGAGGCTGTGGGGACAGTGAGGGGACAGCAACCTGGCCCGGTTTCCCTGCTGCCTGGGAGTCAACCCTGAGACCAGGCCACCGCCTCCGCCACTCCCTCCACTTGCCTCCTGCTCCTCCACGGCCAGGCGCACAGGAGAAAGGGCCTCATCGCCACATCACCTCGCTTCCTCGCTCACAGGAGCTGGAGGCCAGGTGGGGGTGCCTCCGACCCATTTCTGCCCTTGCTATAGACTCTGGCGATTGCCCCAGGCTCTGTGTCCGCTTCCACTTCCTCCATGAGGGACACATCAGCTGAACTTCTTAGTACCAGGGAACGCCCTCTCCCCTGACACAAGGCACAGAGCAAGAGTGGGGATTAACCCATTGCCCAAAAATAAATCACTCTAGATGTTTCTTCTTTGGGACACATTTCACCCATGAACTAAATTTCTGATTGTAACCACCTCCATTTGGTCATTCGATCCACCTTTCATAGACTCACAGAAAAATCGTGAGCAAAAAGGGCACTTCCCCCTCGTCAGTGAATATGTGACAAGAACTCCGAAAGGAGGGCTGTGGGAGCCAGCCCAGGCCAGGGAGGTAAGGCCAGGAAATGGGGACAGGCAGCTGTGAGATGGGCAAGCCCAGAAGAAAAGCTCAAGGGATAAGAGCCTGCTGAGAGTCCCACAGAGATGACTCGGAGCAGGCAAGAGCTAAGAGGAGGAAGATGACAGCTCAGCCGAGGTAGAAAAGTCACCTCTGAGTCCCTGTCGCTGATTTACGATGCCATAGTATCGCAGACTCAATTGAACAGTCGGCCCTCTGTGGTCTGTTGACCAGTTCTGCCAGGTCTCTCCATGGGCCAGCGGGGCCTGGCCTTGACGGCTCCTCACCTGAGCACCGCTCAGCATGGGAACAGCCTTCTGCAGGCTGGAAACCATTAACCCGGAGACACCCAGCTTTTTTGGTTGTGGTCTATGTGATTGAAGCTTTCTAAGTACAGACTGCATGCAGTTTTAATGAATAACAATGGAGAAGTATATTTAAAAGTATCGATTTTTAGCAGCAATACAAATGTTGAAGGAGAGAAAAAAAAAAGCCCACACCCCATTTAATTAATTTTATTCCTACTGAAGTGCACAGTTATAGTCCTGCCACTTGTCATCGATCAGTTTTGATCAAGTGGTTGAGCATATTGTTTTGAAACTCTCCAAAGAGCACTGAAACGTGTGCGCTCTGCCTCCAAGTTAAGAAGCGGCTTTCCTAGAATTTGTGATGGCCCAAAGATGGGCCACACTTTTGAGTCCACAAATCTTGGGGTTCTGTGGGGTCACCAGGCTTCGACACTCAGAATGGCCTTGCCTTTGGACCCCACATGATGACCCCCAAAGCCTAAGTGCATGTGTGACGTTCCTCCAAACCTGCAGACCATTTCTGAAGCTGTGACTGTTTCACCACGCTGCTCTGCACTTCTCTGAAGTGTGGGCTTCTCCGGAGCGGGGCCGTTCATCAATGGGAAATGAGCACAAGGCTCCGGGTGTCAGCTGCTCAGTCCTCATGGCCCTGCTGAAACTAAATGTCTACATGTTCTAGAACAAATCAGACTGTTGTGCCCCAGACTCCTGCAGCTTCGAGTTCTTTGTGTTCAGATTTCTTCAGGGAAAAAAATGTCATGAATCACAGAGCACAACTCATTGGATTTCTTGAGGCTGAGAACGCATTTCAGTGACAAGTGTCCTCTACCCAGCAGAGGGAGAGGCATAGGAATGAAGAAAGTGGACCTTCTTAGTCATGACCCCCAAACGTCCTGCATGAAGCCAGCCTCATGCAGAGTAACCACTTTCCATGTGTTTTGTGTTTATTTATTTTTAAGGGGATGTGCAGGCAGGAATGAAGGCGAGTCGACAGGCCGCCAGAGTGAGCAGGAAGAAGCATTTTATTTATTTTTCTTTACTTGTTCATCTTGGCTGTCCCCACAAATACACTAGCCCAGGACATAAACCCGGGTCCTTGGGATGTACATGGGCTGCGCTTAGCTGGAGGTGGCAGACCAAATCACTACTCCACCAGGACGCGCCCCTCCATGCATTTTGACTTGAGTGACCGTTGAAAGCTCCTGTGCCTCTCTTTCCCTATGGGCATATCCCCAGAGAAAGACCTTGACCTTTCACATTTCAACAAAGCTTCGCCGCTTCTTCAACTTCAGACGATAAGACCCTATTACACTAAGCACATGAGATCATTAAGTAAATAAACATGTTTAACTAAAAATGTCAAAGGGGTGTGACCTAGTGTAACATTTACAGATGTCAATTTATACCGATGCGCACCTGAAACTTACAGAATGTGATAATGCAATGTTACTGCAACAAAAAAAATTAAAAATAAATGAGTAACAACACAAATGAGAAATATGTTTATTCCATTAACCCTCCTCATGGGATTTAGTCTACATGTCGCAGAAATGCTAAGAATTAGATATTTTTGAGATTATTCTTTTAAGCTGTATCTTCTTTCTCAATAGTCCTTCAAGTTTTGTAATCAATAATAGACACATGTTATTTCATTTCAGACTCACAACCTGGAGAGAAAAGTATTCTCGACCCCACTTTGCAGATGAGAGCAGCTGCGGAAGCGTCCAGCCCACACCCTTTATTCCCCTCTGAGGAATCCCAGACCAGTTGGCCTGCGCTTTCGGACATCTCAGTTACCTGACAGGGTGACCTTGAGAATTAAATAAAGCATATGCTGCTCCACAGAGCCTGCAACATAGAAAGCGTTCACTAAAACACAGCAATGAATATTATTATTCATAAAAATATACCCAAAGTAGTTACGAACACTGGAAGAAGGAACCAGTTGTTTGGGGGCTTGATATTGAAGCCGTGTCTTAAAAAGGAATTGCAGTAAATACAACTGTAGCCGGGCCCGAGATCAACTAACATTCAGGGCCTCTGGTCACCAGGCCCTTTGCTTAGAATATCCTTTTAATCTGCATGGGACCCTCTGTGCTAGAGATGGTCAACTCCATTTTCGTGATAAGTAAGTACAGCCCCTAACAGGTTAGGGGGTTCCAGCTTCAGCACCAGCCTTCTTCCCTTGAAACTGTAGCCCCGAGTCCCCCCACCAATTGGGCCATGTTAGATCCCGGCGTGGTGAGAAGTTTCCTCATAGCAAGGCTCTCCAATTTCTGCGTGTGGAAGAATTACTTCGGAAACCTGACCAGCAAGCAGATGTGGGGTTGCCACCACCCAGGAGTCAGAGAGTGGGACTGCAGAGGGGGCTGGGCATCTGCACTTTCTAGAAACGCCCCTGGGGCCTATGTTGCAGGTGATCAAAAGACCACACTTAGGGTTCCTCAGGCTGGCGATGTCCCAGACATTCCTCTGCCCCAAACCTCTGTTTAGGAAACTCCTCCCAGGATCCTCTGGTCAGTGCTAGAGTCTGAAAGTACCCACAACTCCCCAGGCCGAGCCGGAAAGTGAGGGCAGACACAGCCCCTCTGCGCCTGCTGATTTTTGCAGACTGTCTGCTGATGGGATGGGCAGCTTGGCTGTCCCCAGCAAGCAGGGAACAACCATTATCCTCTAAGAAGGAGAGTTTACGAGTCTGCCTCTGACATTTGAAATTAATATACTTACTAAGAGAGAAGGAAAGTGCTTTCAAGGTAAATGTCCCTCCATTCCCCTTGAAGACCACTTAGCTCAAACTGAAAGTCAGCTGACTCCCTGGGTCTTGGGGTGTTGAGGGTTTCCTTGCACAAGAGGAGCTGCCTTTCCTCACAGCAGAGGTCACCCCACCTCTTAGGGCTGTGGAGGGCAGAAAGAAGCACAGAGCCTTTTATGGCCGGTAACCCAGTCTCTGTAATGCTCTCCCTGCTTCCAACTGCACAGGCTCCCGTACCCAGCAGGGAGCCAGCCCCTGACTCACGCTCCCACCAGGCAACAGGCCTTAGAGGTGCACCTCCCTGCCACTACGGAGCTCACCGTTTTCAGAAATTCTGCTTCAAAGGTAGAAGGAAGCAAATGCTCAAGCTACAATGGAGATTCCATTCCCTTGTCAACTGTGATGCTTCTGCTCATCAGTCAAACACACTGAAAGATGCTCCATCTACAAAGCCGCCATGGGCCCTGAGAAGAGTCTCCCAGCGCTCTCACAGCACCTGACCGTGCTCCCTGGCTGCGCACTAGTTGACGATCAAGTTCAGCCTCTGTCATGGCTGTATCTCCTCTCTGTGAGGGTGTCTTTCCTGCATCGAGCCCAGCGCCCAGCGCCCAGCCTAGAGCAAGTTAGCAGCTTTCCAACTCCTGAGAATCTAGGACCCCCAAGGTCCCCTCACCCCCTCGCCCCACAGGGAAACTTGTTACAAATGCTGATTTCCCCAGCTCTACCCCATGTCATCAGATGCAGTAGGTCTGAGAGTGGGACTTAGGGATCTGCATTTTTAAGGAGTTTCTCGGGTCCCTCTAATGAAAGCGGTCTGCTCTTTGATACACCATGGTGGTGCCTCAAGGAAATTTTTTGAATGAATGAATGAAAATGGAGGAATTAAAAATCAACACATAGACTGTGGTTTTAACCTATGTGTCCATCAACAGGGAGCGGATAAAGAAGATATGGTATATATACACAATGGAGTACTACACTGTTATAAAAAAAGAAGAAATCCTGCCATTTGTGACATTGGATGGACCTAGAGGGGACTATGCTTAGCAAGATAAGCAGGAGACAGATATGTGATATCATACATATGTGGTACACAGAGAAATCAAGCAAACAAATGAACTAACTTAAAAAAAAGTAGACTGTAGTCAATAAAAGCAAATTCGTGGTTGCAGGAAGGGAAGGGGAAGAGGCGGCAAACACATTGGCAGAGGGGAATCAACATATGGTGAAGGAAGAACTAAAATGGTGAAGGTGAGATTACTGTATTAGAGACAGATGCTAATTTACAATGGCACACGCTTCCGACCTACATGATGTTACGATGCAGTGGTCTTCCAATGAAATTAATTAAAAAATTAAGTCCGTGACTTTTATGAATTTTACCAGTTTTTCCTATTTTTGAGATTGTATACAGTCATCTAAAATGCTATTCTTAGGAGAAACTGGGTGATTCCTTTGAATCTATGATTATTTCAAAGTCAAAAGTTTTTTTTTTTAAAGCCAGTTTTCCAAAGCCTGGAAGATGTTATAATTTGCTTCAGTTCACTGATATCCTGACCTTTAACTGCCCCACTCCAGAGACATCATCAATAGATGATTTGTTTGTTGAGTACTATCAATCATACTTAATGATAATTCACTAATGCTTTTTTAACGAAAAGTGTTTCTGTCTTTGCTTAATTTCTCAAAATCATCTTCTAAGATATATTTGATTTTTTAAGTAAGGTCTTCAAAACTCTTTGGAGGATGCTGAGACCAGTGTGTAAATGACAGACACTGCTACAAGCTGGAGGAGAGAGCCCTCGCTGTCTTTATGCATGTGTCTGCCTGGGCTGTCCTCAAAGATGACTTTAATCAATGCCACCTAGGGAGCTCTTCAAACCCTCAGCACCTATTTTTATTAAAATGAGAATTACCGGGGCGGGACCAGACATAGGTACTTGTCAAAGCCCCAGGGTGAGTCTGACCAATGGCTCAGGGCTGGGCCTGGGAACGCAGGGCCATCTGCATACCCTACTTGGGCAGAGACAAACTTGCAAGCGCTTTCCAAATCGTTGGCTCAGAATTCAGCCCAGCAAGATCCACAGCCCAGCCAAGGGGAGAGGGGCCCTGTGATTGTTCTTCTGCCCCTTTTCATTCTTCAGATCCAAGACTGGGCCCAGCAGGACTCAGGCCTGCCTCCAGGGGAGGACTTACTTCCCCCATAGCAGCACATGCCTTCTTGTCCACGTGGCTGCAAGTCTGGTTGTGGAGCCTTGGAAATTCCCGTAGTTGAATGATCTCCCAGCACCAGATCGTCTCACTTACAGACGGGTCCACCGTCCCCGCAGGTGAACATGCTTGTACGAGTGGGTCTGCCAGGCCCGGGAGGCCTCCTATCAAGTTAGTATGAAGACCCTTGTGGTAGAAAGAAAAGGATTGGTGCCCTGTTCTGGGGGCAGAGCACCAGGCTGTGGGATGAAGGGCTCCAGCTGCTCACAGAGGGCGCAAGATCTCTTGTGGGAGACTCTGATGACCCATAGATGTTACATCGGCGTTGTGTCCAGCGGGCATTGATCCAGCTCAGGTCCTGGTGCCAGAGTCTGCAGAACAGGGTCAAGCTGCCTGAAGTTTGCAGACCATTTGCAGGTAGCCCCCAGACAATTAGGGTTCACCTCTCCACTCCAGACAGCTGAGGGAATGGGTGACAGGAGGGTCAGACGGTCTGAAAACTGCCACCTAGGACAAGTCCCCATGTCTAGAGGATACCATTTGCTGTGACTGGGCAGTGTCACAGCTCTCTTCTGCAGGCCCCATCCCAGGTGGCCTAATTATCTAGGGGAGGCGGCCTAATTATCTAGGGGAGATGAGAGCTGGCTTGCTGTCCACTGAACAAAGGTCTCTAGTAAGTTTGGTCTCCACAGACTCACCTGGAGATGGCTAAACCTTTTAGCTCCAAGGACTCTTCCTGGACTCTACCCAGGCCCGTCTGCTCCCCCAGTTCCCCCAGCCCACTCCCCTGCTCTTGAGTGGTACGGCCTGTGGACCAAGATGGATGAGAAGGGCTCATAGTGACCTCGCCGCACAGACCCTTGCGACTGTTCAGAACAGAAAAGTGAATTTTCCCATGGATGAATTGGATGACCCAAACAGCAAAGCAAAGGTAGTTTTAAATCAGGAATCCAGTCACTTGGATAGCTGAAATTTATTTCATCTCTGGGCCAGACATGGCATTTTACATAGTAAACCCTCCCAATCTCCTGAAAGATACTGTTGTATTCTCATGTCCACTTCACAGGTGAGGAATTTGAGGTCCTGGCCTACAGACACAGCCTTGAATCAAGAGCCCACGCATTTCATCACTGGGTTCTGTGTGACCTCCAGAATCTTCCATGCTAATAGTGGATGAGGAGACAGCAGGTCACATGTCCAGCTGAAGCTTCCCAAGATAAAAGAGAGAAGAGATTCCCCACATTGTGATCCTAGAGAGAGGGGAAAGCTCATGAATGTAGTATATGCATCATGCAGTGTCTCTAGAATAGCTTTTTTCTAATTTTATCTCATTTCCCCTTATTTTGATTTCTAGTCCTCAGTTTACTCATCTGTGAAATGGGAATAATAGCAGCACACAGGGTGGTGTGTCAAAACTTAGAGCAGCCTGGCGCACAGTCGGTGCTTATAGGTACTAACTACCAGTAGTGGCTGGTCTCTTCTGAAACCAGAATAAGTAGTAAGTTCTTTTCCAGCAAGAGGCACTGTGGTTAGATGAAGAACCTCTTGATTGTTACACATATGAGACACATCACAATATTCTACAAAGAAAAGCAGTAGCATCCCCTTCCCTGAGTCCTTGTAAGAACTGTTTGGGCTGAGGTGGAAAAATAATAATAAACCTTTATTTGTGTGCTGTGCGCTTTTGTGTGCTGTCTCATTGGATCCATGTTTACATCAGCTCTGAAGGGTATTTCCTTTTCCGGAGAAGGAAGCCAAGTTCAGAGAGGTGAAATGTCTCGTCCCTGATGACAAGTGTCGTCTAAGACTCCATGCCATGGCAGTGTTGGTGACAGAAGATGGACAGACAGCATGACCTTCAGCCCCAAGCATCTCCCTTTGGTTTGCTGAAGCCACCAGCAAAACGGAGATCAGAAAATCATAGTGCTCTCTTCAAAGTGTTTCTCTTCTCTCACAGTAATAAATTCTCCCGATATTAGCAAAAGCCAGGGGGCTGGGCAGCCCAGGCGCTGACTGACAGCCTCAGGCTGAGCTGAGGCCGCAAAGCGGAAAGGCACTAGCGTGCGGAGGCCGCGGGCAGGGTGATTGCAGCGCTTGGCATGAACAGGCGGTCCACGCGACTTTGGCTAGGTCCTTTGTAAATTGGTTTCATGCATGGGCTATCAATGGGGGCCTGGCTAGATAATAGGATTTTCCAGCACAGTTCTTCCCCTGCTCCTCTGCAGCTGTCCAAATTCCTCTCCGTGCAGTGGCCTGGGGGGATGTGATGTGCTTGGCTGGGGCACATAGATCAAAGAGACACCTCAGAGAGTGGCCTACAAGCTCCATGAGGCCCCTGCCAGGCAGGTGACAGGTTCAGGCACTCTTTGCCACGCCTGTCTACGGAGCGGGGTAGGGACTGGAATCCTTAGAGAGTGCCCATGAGGCCAAGTCAACCTCATGGCTTTACTCCTGCCAGCCTTGACTGTCCCCAAACACCACCCTGCTTCACAGGAGGTCCCTCAGAGCCCAGAAACCCAAACAACCTGATTTAGACCATTGCCTAGAGGACATGTGAGGGGGGAACTGGGGGTGCATGCTCGGGAGGAGACGGGGGAGGGCATGCAGCAAGGTTATTGTCTGGGCTGAGGCTGGCTTTAACCTGGAGCCTGGGTCACACTGCAGAGGCAGACTCCCCTTGTAGCAGGGGGAATTTTTGTGACCCTGTGTTGGTCATCATTGTCTATTGACTTAGGGCAAGGGGAGCAGGGTGGGATGTCGCTATCCTCTGGGGTCAAGTGGCTCCAATTTCAGGCTAATTCTCTAGGGAAGGGGGCAGCTGTGCATTTTGGCAGCCAATATTCATGGCAGCTGGGGGACAGAAGCACCTACCCGCCATGGGGTTCATGTTTCACTGACCATGCCACAGGGAGACAGCCGGGCTTAGCCAGAACCCCATAAAGCTTCAGCCTGGTGACTCTGAACTTCTAGAAAGCCAGAGGGCCTGGGAGCCAGCTGGAACCACAGCAAGCAGTGTCTGGGAGAGCCCAGCCACCACCCTACCACCCTGCTCTGAGACTGCAGAGACAGAGCTGTGAGCCACCTTGCTGTCCTTCCCAGCAGGGACGCAGGCTGCAGGTTCCATCAAGGCCGTTGGGAGGCTTCTGTCTGGGTTTCCTGGAGCCGGGCCCAGCCCCATCTGCACCCAGGCAAGTGGACACCACTCAGAGCTGTTCAGTGACAATCCAAAGCCTCCTCCCCCAGAGCCTTTAATACAAGTTTGCTTCTGAAGCACAAATATCCGCCTCCGATGCGGAAGAGAGATTAAATTAGGAACAATCTTAATTCTTTCTGGCAGAGAGACGCGAGCGAGCACTGTCAGTTCCCCAATGATATATTGTTAAGGAAATCTGGGTTTAAAGGTATTTCATAAGTTTGCCTTTGCCTGCTAATAAAGAGAGTCAGCTAGCGGAATCCGATCACCAGGCGGGATGGTAATGAGATAATGCGGTGTACTCCACAGAGACCCAGCCAGCGCCTTGAAATTCCTGCGAGAGAGTTTCTGAAGTGCCACATGGTGACGAGGGAGGGAGAGAAAGTGGGAAAGAGAGAAAGAAAATGGGCATAATTAGCCACTTAGATTAGGTGATTCAACACAGATCACAGCGTCTCAGCAGGCTGAGCAGCGGTGGTATTTATCAACATGCCGTCCTGTGCCTTCCTGCTCTCCAGGCCTTTCTGTTTTCTCAGTGAGACAGGCAAGCGCACAGCCGTCTTCCTGGAATATTCAGAGGCTGAGGGCCTTGCCATCAGCAAATGAGCAGATATACTGGGGTTTTCACCGACTGGCTGGCAGTGGACCCCAGCTGGGTCCCCCCAAGCACTCGGGTCTTGGGGGGTCAGCTGACAGAGGTTATCCTGGGGGTTTCCCATCTGGGGGTGTCCAGTCTGAGGGTGTTGGTTGGGGTGGGGGTGACCAGTCTGGTTATGAGCTTGTGCTGGGTGCCCAGGGTGGATGGACTGTGATGGGCCTGAGGCTCCACTTGGATGGTGTCTGACCTTGTTCTGGCTGTCCCAGGACTGAACTGCTTAGGCTCTGATCCAGGACAGACTCATTCTAGATGACATCAGATGAGATACCTGTCTGGGAACAAACAGTCAATGTAGTTAGTGACCCCAAGCACCCACCCACCTGTGAAGAAAGATGGGATCGGGACTCGAGGCAATAGAATAAACTTGACTGTTCCTCTGTAAGATTTAGGCTGACTCAGCCCTCTACCCACTCTGCCCTCATGACTACCTCAGCTCTGTCGTTCTCTAGAGTTCTGAAAAATGAGGAAGGCTATGAAAGTGCAGAAAGTCCTGAAAAAGCACAGACACACAGACATCTCAAGTTTGGGAGTGATATCACAGATGCTGACCAGGAACCCAGGTGTCCAAGCTCTGAAAAGGAGGTTGTGACCTGCCATGTAGATGGATTCCAAGTGGACCCATGGAGAAGTACCTGGGCAGCGGGCAGGTGGACCCTGCAGTGGACTGTCTCTGCATCTCTGGGGTGAAGGAGGAGTCAATGGCAGGTCTTGGTGACACAATGTGGGGGAAGCAAAGCAGAGCACAAATGCCCCTGGTCTGGTGGGGTCTCTGTCACTCATACTCTGTTCCCCAAATGGCCTGGCAGATGATCCTTTAGAAGGAAAAATTCTCTGTCCAAGCTTTGTCTGGAGGCAGCAAAGAAGGGGCGCAGAGGAGACTTCTGTGACAGACAGGTGAGTGAGAACCCGAAGGATGCAGAGGCGGCAGCCACACCAGAGAGGAGGAGGGGGAGCTGCAGCTCTGTGCCTGGAATGAAGGGGCAGCCAGAGCACAGCTGGGGCTTCAGAAGTGTGCTGGGCTGGCACCCCGGGCGAGGCTGGCTGGGTAACGAGCTTTTGTCATGTTCAACACCAGTCGCTGGCTTCGCTGTCCAAATGGGACTTCTGTCCCACAACAGTCACTGATGCATTGTGTCCCTGTAATTGTGTATTGTATTTTGGCACTGGTGCATCCAGAAGAGATTGGAAATCTAGATCGAAGCCTCCCTCCCCGGCAGAGCATCCATCACCCGCTCTGAGGGGACTGGGGAGTGAGTGGGAAGGGTGGGAAATCAGAGGTGCTCAGATGCAACCAGAAACAGCGGGGAGAAGAATCATCTGCCAATCTCAGTATCCTTCATGATCTCTTGTCTTCTGCCGAGTGCCCCTGACCCGTGTCCACCCCTCCAAGGGAACAGTGAGGACTCATGAGACAGGTCCTTCAACCCTAGGAGCCCAGGTCCATTCACTTGCTCACTCCCCGACAAGAAGCTGGGGCATCTCCTGCCTGCCTGGCCCAGGTCTAAGCTGTGGGGATACAGCAGTGAACAGAACAGAACACCCCCATGGATCAGGCTGTCCTGAGCAGAGACCCTATGACACCCAGGTGAGCTCTCAGTCACACCCTCTAGCAAGGCCAGCACACAAATGAGCCTCAGAATGGTCCGGGGGAGCAGCAGGGCTCTGGACCCCACGCTTCCACCTCCCACGTCCTCGAGCTAAGCGGGCCGGACCTCAAAGACTGTTTGCTTCCTCCTCCCACTCATCTCATGCCAGGTTCCCACCTGGCCCTGTCAGAGTTCTAGGAGTGATCAAGGACAAATCACTTTCCTTCTCTTCTCCTCGGTATTCTCGACTAGAAAACAAGTCTAATGACACCAGCTCCAGTCACGTCACTGGGATTTTGTTAGGACTGCGGAGTACACAGAAGGCCTGGATGGGGAAAAGAACTCAGGAATCCTTGAACCCAATGCCTTCATTTCGTGGAAGAAGAAACCAAAGTGCAGAGCGGCACCTAACGAGAGTGTCTGAGAAAGCCCACGGTGAATGGAGCACCCTCTGAAGATGCGAGGGATTGTTATATTATTGTTCTTTTTCCTTTGCCCACACTGACTGGTCTCCCATGTCCGGAGCAGGGAGGGGAGCCAGGAGTCCTTGCCTGTAGCTCCCTGAGTCTTTCATTTGTCCTCAAAGACCTCATGGCCCCAGCCTCCTGTGGCCTCGCCTGCTGTGACTGCCCAGCCCTGCAAAGACGCTGGAAGCTGTTTATTGCTTTCACGCAAGGTGGAGGAGACTGTAGATATAGGCTAATTAAACCACAGACAGAATCCTCAGCAGTTGGCTGGGACCGTAAGTGCTGTACAACAGTAAAAGGCCAGAGATGACAGATGGAGCTTTTTCAAGATTATGTCACCGTCGCCCTCGAACATGGCTTCTACTCCAGCCCTCGGCTCCGGGGCCGTGCTCCATGTGGTGATCGCTCTGCATCAGGGAAGCCGGGCGACAAGTGGGGGATATGCAAAAACAGGATAGAAAGAGTGCAACGGGCTCGTCTAAACAGAGTGGTGAGAAGAGCAACCTGACCCACTTCGAGATCTCTGGGAAGAATGTCAGCCTGACCGACATGCCTCTCAAGGGAACGATAGGGAAGTCCTCAAATCCAGCTGATATCCTTTTTGCTACAGAGACACTAAAGGAAGAGAAGAATGCAAAACAACAATTGTGTTCTGGGACAAAGGCACACTTGGAAAGGGCTCTTTGGGGACAATCAAAGAGCACCCTGGGGCAGGTCTTCCACCTTCAGGAGGGGTGTTGTCACTGAGCTCCCCAGTCAGCAGAGAGGACCCCCCTCTACCTACACTCCTCACCGCTGCCCCTTCAGGAAGTTGATCTAGATGAGACAGACCAAGATCTTGACTTAACTCTGCTTCCCACAATCAATGAGCTAGAGGGAGGAAGGAAGAGAAAAGTGACAGATGACCTCATGGTTTCACGTCATCTGCAGGAAGGCTCCGCATGCCTGTGAAGCAGCCAAGTTGGGCTTCAGTCCTGCCTCTCAGACCAGTCACTTAAGCTTTTCAGATCTTCAGGTTCCTCCACCGTAGTAAATACAGCCACGTATCCCTGCCTTGAAGGAACATTGCGAAACCTGAGACAAATCCTGCATTTAAACACCAAGGGCTCAGCAGACGTGGACTGTGGTCATTCAACCACCTACCAGAGAACATGACTCCTCGAGAAGTTAGACCATTCTCGACTGCAGAGAAGGCATCTCCACTTTCCTTCCTAATGGCTTCCCCACAGCCCTCAGGATCAGAGGTCACTCTCCAGCCTAGCCTGACTTCCAGCTGCTGCAGTTGCCGAAGGGACAGTGACTGTAGGATGGACAGGACCGGTGCTCAGAGGTGCCCACCGTTCCCAGCTGGGAAGGTGCTGTAAATCTACCAGGCTGTTTCTCTCCTTCCCATCTGCCCAAGCTCCTCAAAACCCACAAGGTCACTCAGCCCAGCTGGAGTTGCAGCTCAAGTGCTGACGTGATGTGATCTGACAGTCCTGTCTCACACTGTCAGGCCGGGTCTGGAAGGAGGCTGCCCCGCTGCTGCTGGGGCGGCGGGGCAGGCAGGGTCTGGGGGCCCACTGGGACCTGAGATGCCGGAAAGTGCTGGAAGATAGAAAAGATGAGGAGCAGGTTAGTGAGAAGTCTCTGCTCTCCAGTCCTTCCTCCCACCCCGTACAACAGGCCTCAGCTCTGAGCACAGAGCATCCCCAAGGCCCACCACTGGCTTCTGACTGCAGGAGGAGTGGGAGGAAGGGCTGTCATTCTCACCTGGCCGACTCTGCCATGTCTTTCCCCGGTTACGATTACGCCCCCCAACGGCCCCTCCCGAGAAGGAAGAGAGGAGCCCCTGTTCGGAGACCCCTGCTCTGTGCCCAGGCTTGAGCCAAGCACTTGCTACCTCATTGAATCCTCAGATTCACCCTTCAGTCGGGCCCCCAGGAGATGATGACACACTCAAATTCCACACTAGGAAGAGAGTTTAGACCAAATTGCGAAGATCTGGGCAGGATGGTGCCATGTCCTTAGACTGGCAATGGCTGTTGCCCTTACTTACCTCCCGGGCCTGAAGGGGCAAGAGAGGAGCGGTCATTGGCACTGGGAGAGAGTGACATGGGGGA
Source organism: Solenodon paradoxus (assembly GCA_004363575.1). Taxonomy (NCBI): domain Eukaryota; kingdom Metazoa; phylum Chordata; class Mammalia; order Eulipotyphla; family Solenodontidae; genus Solenodon; species Solenodon paradoxus. The sequence goes on along the minus strand of RJWH01000600.1, from coordinate 320,742 downwards.
CCTCTAAGGAACTGGGGTCATTGGTTGAGGAACACAGCTCGTTGATGGGAACCCTCAGGGAAGGAGCAAGGTGACTAAGTCCAGCCTTTCTAGTCTCCTGATTTTCTGCTGCTGCTGCCTGCTGGCCCAGCCCACTGAAGAGCCAGAGCACAGGGAAGCTCTCTGATGCCCACAGGTGGGTGAGCCCTGTGGGGGTGTGGGGTGCAGAAGAGACAGACAGCAGGTGGTCAGCACTCACAAAGTAGGGGTGCCACCCTAGAGTCCTGCAGAGTCAATACAATTAGGAAGCACATGCTACGCCCATGTCCTTGCCCATATCTCTGACTAATGTCTACCTCCCAGAGACTAGGACAGGAAAGAAGGAGGGCAAGTGGCAAAGTCCACTCAGCTCATCTGCTCCGAGCTCCCAGCTCCTGACAGCTCCCACTCCCCACTCAGGCAGTCCTGGATCCTCACACAGTGCTCATTCTAACCCAATTCCACCCACATTGGCTCCTCCCCTGGAGAAATTCCTTAGGCTTCTGGGTTTCAGTTTTTGCATCTGTGGGAGTGGAAATGCATGGTTCTTTCCCTGTGGCCATTACAAACGTTTTTGAAGAGTAAGAGTGAGATAGACAGATAAAATTCTTTGTCTTTAAAGTCAACCAACAAATGCAAGAGAACAGTTATTCTTTAATTCAACAAATGTTTTCAAGACAATCTACTATATTTGGGCATCATAGTTGGTGCTCGGGAAACAACAATGAACAAAAGAGGCCGGTCTCTGCCTTCATGGAGATCATATTCGAGTTGCGGGGGAAGGACTGCCGACAACCAGACTGACACATAGTTTGTCAAATGTGCGTAAGTGTTATGGGGAAAAGGCAGCAGGACAAGGCACATAGGGAGCATCAGAAGTAACGGCTGCAGATATCCACGGGTTGGTTGGGGAAGACCTCAAGCCAATCATGTGCTCAAAGGCCTGAAGGAAATAAGGAAGAAAGACATGGAAAGAGATCCAGGCAAGTGCAAGGCCCTGAGGCTGAGGTGTGTTGGCATGTTGGAGAAAAAGCATGTAGGCCAGTGTGGATAGAAAACAGTGACCAACTGGGTGAGGGTATGGAGAGAAGAGAGGAGGGCTAAGGCCAGAGCCCTGGAGCATGTCTGGTGAGGGGCCAGCAGAGGAGCCTGAGAAGAGTGGCTCCTGAGGTAGAAGAACCAGCCAAGGAGAGAACAAAAGCCAGGAAAGGAGAATCAGAGACTCATCTCACTTGTGAATTTAGGTTCCAATAGTCAAAGTAAATTACTGTATTAGTAAATCAAATTGAGAAATGATTGAAAGAATAGTGCCTCATGAACTATTTAATTTGGGTTTATCCTGGTAATGCAGGCTGATTCCACATAATACAATGTGTTAAAAATAGTTCATTTTTTTTTTTAAAAAAAAAGGCAAATTTGATGTGGTTATCTTGCTACACACCAAAAAAGGCATTTGATAAAATCCTATAGACTTTCCTCATTAAAAAAAAAACCTCCACAAAGTTGGAAGAAAATTAGACTCCTTTAATTTTATAAACTTGCAAAAAGCATTAAATACATCTCCAATTCTGTCTGGAAATAATATGCCAGGTCTATCCTGTTCCATGTGATTCTGGAGGGCTGACCACTGTATTCAGGGAAGAAGAAGAAGAATGGATAGAGGGATAGAGATAAAAAGAATGAAAGAGACAAGTATTTTTTCAGACGACATGATCACCTACCTAAGATATCCAAAAGAATAAAGTGATGTACTATTCCATCATAAAATCTACTGGGGGAGAAACAGGGCAATAGGCCACCAATGTTTTTAAAAGATTTGAGAGAGAAAAACAAAACAAGCAACACATGCCTCTATGGTCCCGTGGAATAAACCCAGCAAGATTTGAACATGACTTTTATGCAAAAACTATAAAACTCTACAGAGATCCATAAAAGAGAGTCTAAATAAATGGAGAGAAATCTAATGTTCCTGGATGGGAAATCTCAGTATTGTAAAGATGTCTATCTGCCTCAAATTCAGAGCAACTCTGTCAAAGTCCCACCAGAACTTATGGAACTGGATCAGCTTCATTTAAATTCATGCAGAAGAGAAAAGGAGCAAGAATAAGGAGACAACTGTGTGAAATGAAGTCTCATGAAGGATCTAGCAGCACGGCCATTAGGACAGCATGTTAGCCTCAGAACGGACAGACAGATGGTAAGCAGGTGGTATGTGTACAGGAGTGGATGATGGCCTTCTAATCCACGGTCATATGGACATCCATGGCACCACTGGAATAGCTGTTCTCTGCTGCTGCCCTGCTGCCCATGACAGAGAAATTGACTCAGCCAGACGTAAAAGTAAGCATGTGTGGTGGTGTGAGGAAGGCCAGGGGTAGATAAGATGAAAGCAGGGCCTCAAGGCTGGCTAACCCAGCGCTCTGGCTCCATTCTCTGGCTTCTTTCCCAGCTCTGGCCTGCTCTGCTTCTTGGCCTCCCTCTTTGACTGGCTTCTTTCAGCAAGTCAAAAGATTCCTAGCAGCTCCATGTTGACCAAAGGAAGAAAGGGTGGTATTTCCCCCAGGTGCACTCTGTAAACTTCCCCTCACTGTAGCTGGGCTCTACGCTACCCCTGAGCTAATCACCAAAACCCACCTCACCTTATGTCTGACATTCAGGCAAGGTGGATGGGACACCCTTAAACCAATGAGCCTCACCTCAAAGTCTGGGGGCTAGATAGGAGCAGGTTGGATGCCTGAATGAAAATCTAGGGAAAGTAGAAATAAACATGAGATGGGTCACCACTAATGGCTACCGGAGTCATTCATTTGGAAAAAGATGAAGTTAGAACCTACTTCCCACCACAGCACTATAAATTTCAAGTGGGCTAAAAAGGAGCACTATAAAAATAAAGAAGAAAACATGCATATAACCTTTTGATAAGAAAGGCCTTAGAAAAGATACAAAAGCTATAAAAGAAAAAAATGTGATAAATTGGTTATGTCAAAACTAGCTGTGTCTGTATGACCAAAAAAAATAAAAAGGAAAAACAAAAAAAACAAACAAAACAAAATCCCACAAAATTAGAATGTAATTGACAGCCTGGAAGAAATGTATGAAACTTGCAAAGCAAGATATACGTTAATACCTATGATATAGAAAGAATATCCACAACATAACACATAAATAAACAGGAACCAGAAGAGGATACACAAAAAGCAGCAAACATATAAAAAATATTTACTAGGAATCAGAGACATTCTAATAAAATGAAATATTTTATTTTGGCAAAAATGTGTAACATTGACAATGTACTCAAGGGGGTGTGGGAAATGGGACACTCGACACCTGCGGTGGTGAGTATAAATTGGCAAAGGCAGTTACTTAAATTAAATTTAATAGGCACTTACCTTTCCACCAGAAATTTCACTTTCTAGAGAAATATTCATTGGGGCTTGAACACGAACCTGAGCAAAGATGTTCTTTGTTAAACCCAAGCATCCAAGAGAAGAAAATAGTTAAAGATATATACACATGTATTCACAAACGTAATGTATGCATATATACATATTTGGCAGCTGAAATGAGGTCCATCTATAGGTAGTGAATTGAAATGGCTCCAAGTCATGTTATTGAGTGAAAAAAGCAAATTACAAACGATGCCGTATTTTACCATTTAGGTCAAAACAAGCCAAAGAGACGTCGTTTTTCTACTTGCATGTCTGTGCAGTGCCCAATCTCTAGTTATCACCAGGACAGAATGGGGAGTGGGGGTGGCCGGAAGGGGACACCTAGGCTTTTTATCTGTGTGTGTTTTGAATGTAACTGCATATCAGAACTACATTTAAGCATTTCATTTTTCTTGCTAGCCATGCAACTGAAGTCAAAGGGCTCTTTGTGCCTCAGGGTTTCCATCTGTCAAGAGGGTTAGTAATAAGAATACCTGCTTAATATTCTTAGATGGTCCTTCCTCTCTATGTCTTTTTTTTAAAAAAAAAAAAAAAAGGAAAGGTGCAAGCAGGAATGAAGGCAAGTAGGCAGGTAGGCAGGGAGAAAGGAGGAAGAAGCATTTGTTGATTTTACTTAGCTGTTCATCTTGGCTGTTTCCGTGGCTACTAACCTGGTTGCTTGGGATGTACGTGGGCTGCACCAGCTGAAGCCATGGACTTAACCACTAAGCTTTATATTTTGTTAGCATGGCCCACTGCTTCCCAGTAGCCAGCTGTACAGCGTCTTCCACCAAATCAAAAAGTTTAGTGATGCTGTCCCCCATTCTTCCTTGTACGTGGGCCTTCATTCTCTCCTGGCCCTAGGATGGAAGCAAGCCACCCAGTAGTCCCTCCTCCAGGCTCTACTTCTGGAAGGCAGAAGAGAAGGAGCAGGCGGAAAATCTCTTCTGTTTGCCCTCAGTCTGTTGGCCAGCCAGGCCACCGGGCCCAGCGTCCTGAGATGAGCTGAGGACAGAGCTGGGGGAACCATAGCCTGCAGGTGGCCTCCACACCATTTACTAGCCTGTCACTCTCCTCCAAAAAGTGTGTCCATCACCAGTGGGTCCCATGCTTTCCTCTTTCTCTACCTGGGACCAAGGGAAACAGGAGTCCAGAGAATATGACATAGGGCTCCTCTGTCTTCTCCATCCCTTCTCCCCTGCCTGCCCACCAAGAGCCACCAAAGCACACTGCCAACAACGTGTGAACCACCCATGCACAGCCCCAGGGTCTCACCTACAGAGTCAGAGGCTCCAAGTTCTGCTCTCTGGCTCCGGACTTTAGCCAAGAGGGCACCTGAATGCTTCCCTGCTTTAATTTTAAAGACATGAAAGAAAAAAGGTTTTTTTTTCACTTTTGGTTATCCTTTCAGACCTGACTCAAGCATCACAGTCTCTCTGAAGCTACCAGAGCCCCTCTCCCCTTCTCCATAGGAGGGAACTCTTCCCTTGTGCTTTCACTTGTACCATGAAAGGCATCAATTCTAGAACTTCACAGTATTTCACCGTATGCCATACACCTCCACCCCACTGTCCTTTTGTATCCAAAACCTCTGCACTTAGCACAGCACTGGCACAATGATGAGGGAGGAATGGATGTGCAGGTGGGTGGATGGATGGACAGATGGATGGGTGAATAGGTGGATGGAAGGAAGGAAGGAAGGGTGGGTGGATTGGAGAAAAGTGATCCTAAGTCATTCTGACCAGTTTCTAAGACATAATATAACAATATTCCTCCTGTTCTCGCAACTCTCAACACTCACAACTCTGATGGTCTATATAGTTTCGTATGACAGCGTATGTTTGCAGACATTATTGTACTTGAAAGGCCAGTGTTTGCTCCTTTGGGGAGGGACAGTCCTCTCTGAGAGGAGAAAGAGCATTGCGAATGTCAGAAAAATGCGCTCATGCACCATTTTCTCAGTAAGAGGCTTGAAGACACACTTGAAGGACACGCGGGAGTCACCTGGCCCTCCTCAGACCCCTTGGCTCAGAATCGCCAAGGCAGTCTGCAGAGTCCTGCTCACCTGGCCCTACTGCAGGACCCCGGGTTGTCAAGACCGTGTGGGGGCCGGGGTCTTCCCTTCTGCCATTCCTGATGACCTCTCCACTTTTCTCCAAAGCACATACTCACTGTTCATAAAGCAAATGGATAGAAGCCCCACATCTTATATTGATCACAAACAAGTCCCTACTTTGGGCTAAGATGTCTTGAAAACAGAACTTGAGGTTCTCTGAAAAGTGTCCCCAGAGGAAGCTCTAGACTGATGGGGGCCTCCCCAGGATATGGTGGGGGTGCCTATCTTTTGCCCAAGCACCCCAAAATGGCAGAAACCCAGGTGTCTGCCCTCCTTCGCCTCAGCGAGAGTCCTCAGAACTAGTGGATTCGTCCTGGGAGTCTGAGGGTCTCCTCAGAGGAGTCACCCCACAGTGAGCAGCTGGCCTGGTGGGGTGGGGGAGCAGGAGGCAGGCTTCTCAGCTGCAAACAAGCAGTGAGCTTGAACTTTATATTTATTGATCACAGCTTCTCTAGACCTTTACTATCATTTAACTCTCACTTCTAACCAAATCCCCTTTATCCCTTTTTGCCAACTTCACTGCCCAAAATCATTGTTTTCCTCACACCGTGAACACATTTCCATTTCAGCATACAGCCAGCCTGCTGCCAGACCCTGCTCTCTCTCTGTTTGCTTTTCTCCCCTAGTCCTCACCATGGAGGGGAATAAAAGGAAGGGGTGACCTGGGAGGGGTTCAACCAAGCCTGTAAACAAATATTACACATTCTTCATTTTTGGAGTAAAGTCTAGGGGGGAAGGACACAAAACCTGAAACTGTAGCTAATTCAAAGATGATCTGTTTGGATTTTTTAATGAGTCGGAGGTCTTCCTTTGGCAAACGCAAAGACAGCCATGCCTTTGGATTGCCCAGAAATTCTGAACAGCGAAAATAAAATTTAAAATAAACATTGCAAATAAAATAAAAGAAGAAAGTCACAGCTCAAAGGCTAATCTTTCAAAAGCCTTTTCCTTGCCTCCATTTGGATCCGCTTCATGCTGGGAGGGAACCCTCAGCCCAGAATGATATAAGGAAACAGTCTAAATCAATATGCCTTCTCTCCCTCTAAACTCTCTTGGTGTCCAACTTATCTTCTAATGAGGTTAAAATGTGCTATGTCTTGATTAGGAAGAAATCTGACCCCTACTTCCCTCGCACACTGATCTCTGAGCTGGACCAGAGAAGGCCAGTGTGTGGTGCCCGAGGCGGGAAGGTTTAGCACTCACCTTCAGCAGGCTCTGCAGCCCAAATCTGTTTTCTGGAGAGGGTGTCTTTCGGGGCTCCAGATGTAAGCCGTCCCTCCGGGGGAGGGCGCAGAAAGAAGGCACCTCATTCTTTCATTTGACAGCAGCCCCTCCAGGCCCTCCTGACCCTTGGATCCCCTCTTAGGAAAGCATCATGGTTATGGGGACAACCCTCTGGTTCAAAAAAGGAAGGGGCAAGTCAACCTGCTGGCACAGCCTCCAGTGCTCCTCCTGCATCAGCTCCCTCCCCAGCTCCAACCTGCTCATGAGGAGGGTAGGGGCTGGGGTGCTGGCTTTCCCGCTGTCTCTCTGCCTCGTCCTCCACTGTCCAAGTGTTGTTTAGACACATTCCTCCTGACCCCAGGTGTGATAATGTGGCAATGGGGGGTGGGGGCAGGATGCAGCAAGGTTCTAGCTGGCCTGGGAGATACAGGATGGTAACTCAATCTCTACATTTTCTGGGTCCGGGGCAGACAAGTCTTTCATCAGGGGCTCCTGTGGCCTATCCTACTTTGCCATGGGTGACATCTCTACCAGTTGCTTCAAATCCCTGCACCTTCCAGTCCTGTACCTAGGAGGACACCCCAGCCTCTGGCCCAAGCGTGAAGCCTTCAGTGTTTCCACACAGCCTCTGAGCATAGCTGCTCCCCTGCCCCGCTGACTCAAGGAGGCAGCAGTTGGAGCCCCGCCCTCTCTGCCCAGCCTCCTCCTCAGGCCCGTCCAGCCATGGCCACTCACCTGCCAAGGCCTCAGCTAAGCTCTGGAGAGGGTTCATCAAGCCCATCACATGTTAGGTGGGAGGGGAGCAGTGTCCCCCGCTCCGCCCTCCAGGAGGACCTGGACACTGAAGTCACTCTAGAGAAAGCCTCGCAGCAACCTGTCAACCTCTCTGCCTCCTGTGTTTACCCCTGAGGTGGATGAGAAGCGAAGGTTTCACAACCAATGCCATAATCCTTTACCCTGATGGGTGGAAAGCACAGGAACAGGTAGCTCTTGGCTCTGGGGCTCAGCCACGCAGCTTCATGGGGGCCTTGCCGGCTCACTGCTCCCTCCAAGTGTGTGAGGTCAGACTGTTGGAGACTAATCTGTGAGTGCTGTCCTGGTCAGCTCCAGCTGCTGTGACAAAATACCACGGCCTGGCTGTGTTCAACGACAGAAATGCAGTGCTCGCAGCTCTGGAGGCGGAGAGACCCAGGTCAGGGCGCCATCAGTTAGGTTTCATTCTGAGGCCTCTGCTCTCGGCTCGTGGGCCCAACCACATCGCTGTAGCTCACATGACCCACTCTGCACACATGAGGTTGGAGGAGGGTCCCAGCCGAGGGTCCCCTCGTCACCTCATCTAACCTCAAGATCTCTCAAAGACCTTACGTCCAAATGCAATCACTGTGGGTAGGGCTCCAGCACGGGACTCTGGGGGATGCACAGCTGCTGGTGCCAGTCACAGAGGATAAGAGCGCCCACGAAGACTGAGGCTGGCCCGCTCTTGCTCCCAGCTGGAAGCAAAGGTCAGTGTGAGGCCAGTGACTTGTGCAATGGGTACAAGAGATGGATGGAGAAGGCCCTGCCCCCAGAAGGGCTGCAGGGAGCAGGTCTGACAGACCTCAGGTTACCATTCACCCAGCCTTCCTCCTCATGGGGAGGGGCCCTCAGCTGGAACATGTGCTCTGGGTGTGGACATCAGGTTCAGAACCAGGAGGAGCCATAACTGATGCCCACTGAGCACCTGCCATGTGGCCGGACTGAGCAGGGGTCCCTGTGCTTTCCCAGAAAACCTGGGAACAGGGAAGCTTGTAGTTAAATAGAGGCAGGAATATGAAGTGGGGCTCCCCATACATGACCCCTTGGAGAAGGCAGCCTGCTGTTGGAGACAAGCGCCTAACATTTAGCCCTCAGCACCTGCAGGTTCTGTCACCAAGAAGCCCCTACCCGCTCCCACCTATTCCTCGAGATGCAGAGGAAGTTCGTGGAACTCAAGGCTCTTTGCATTTTGTTTAAAGACAGATAAAAGTGTGTTCATTATCCCATCTGCAGTGCTCAAACGAGAGAAAAGTGCTTCTGTGTTAGGCAATGCGATCCACCCAAATCTTTTTACTTCTATTTAAAAGCACAAGGCAATTTAGCAGGACGTGACTGTCACCGTTTGAAAAGCAGAAAGGCCTCTTTTATCTTCTGATTTATTTACAGGTGCAGCCTAGTGACAGGCAAGTATTTTCCTGGCACAGTGACTTGGAGGGGCCATGAGAAAGTAAGCAGTGATCAGGGACCCTTGCTCCCCAAAAGTGAGTGCGGGCAGTCCCGCCCACCCAAGGAGCCCACCAGTCTCCAACACCAGGGGAGGGAGAACGGCTGGAGGTCTCCTCTTGGGAAATGAGCTGATCAAGTAGGAGCAGCCACATTGAGAGGACTTTCTGTCTGCGAGGATCTGCTAAGTGCAAAATGGGGTCCGTCATCGCCTGCTCTGGAAATATGAGTGGGGAACACCTGCTACGCTGGCGTGCCTTTGTGTTACCTTCACTGAAGATAACTTCTGACAATTTCATGGAAACTCTCTGAGAAATCCCTGGGCACCATTTCAGTCTTTACTGCTGTTGACCCTGTGAGATACACAGGGACAGGACCCCGTAAGGTTGACGTTTGGTGCATACTTGGCTGGGCCAGATCGACTGCTTCAGGCATCCGAAGTGATTGTCCAAGCTGGACATGTGTTGGGCTGCTGGAGGGAAGAGCACCTGCCCAGCAGCAGGTGCTAGAGATGGAGATGCCTGCAGGCTGATGGAGAAGGCAGGCTGGAAGGAAATCATCCGCCTAATGCAGGGTGAAATACCTAGTAAGCGAGGTATTGGCACCATGTTCTAGGAGCACAGGGAACAAATGGATGGACTCAGGGTGGGCCTCAAGGAAGGCGGAATCTCCCAGAAGGCAGCATTTTCACTGGTTTGGAGAAGCGAGGTGTTTTCGGGAGACTGAGTGGAGGTGGGAGAATGGAGAACTCCCCGGCCCCATCTAGACAGAAGACCTGGTCAGGGCAACATCCAACCTGTCCCCAGGACTCCCACTATCATGGGCTTTCCATACCCTCTAGTCTCCTTTGCCCTGATGCCAGCATCTGGTTCCAGGGCCCTGACCGATGGCTGTGAGTGTTGCTACAGTAAAAACTTGTAGCAGAAAAAATCTTCACGCACCCAGGGCCCCAGAGAGCACACTTCTTGGGACCTGCAGGTAGGCAGAAACCGCAGAGCCACAGGCAGAAATCTACACTGAAAGATGGGCTGGGGCGTCTTCAGCTTTCAGAACTCTCCCTTGAGAAGCACTGAGAGGAGCACCGCACCCAAAACGTCCATAACAATGGAGGGCCAAGAGCAACTATGGATTTTTCCATAGCCCAGCCCTCAGCATACTTTCTCAGCCCCTTCACAATCAGTGCCTGCCTGCCTCCCAGCCCAGTACCCTCTCTGTACCCCGCAGGAACCCCAGCCTCAGAGAATAGCCTCTCCTTCCCCCGTGCTCTCCGGGGAACCCTGGCTTGGCATGACTACTCTTGGCATCACCTTGCTCCCATTGGATGCTCAAGCAGACATGATTGTCCCACTTCCAAATGGGGAAATGGGGACCCAAAGAAGTGGAGTGGCTTGTTAACTGGCACTCCGCTGAGCTCTGTCCCCCTAGTTCTGAGCCCAGAGCTCTATCCTCCACCAGAGCAGACCCAACCTTTGAACTTTCAGAACGCGTTCTGTTGCTCTCCTTCCACAGACCCCCAGGGGCTCTGATGATGTCACCCAGCCAGTCTGAGTAGCATGAGGTATCCACCGCTAGCATGCCGAGTTGACACAAGTCCGGCTGAAAGCAGAGAGCGGACATTGTGGGTAGCCTGTGCAGTACGAGTGCAGATAACAGTGTGATGTCGCCTGGGCTATTTGAGACACTGACAGAAGCTCTCAGAACCTTATTATGACTTCCCCTGGGGGTCCAAAGACCTTAAGTTGGAAACAACTGCACTATTTCTGCAGTGACCGCAATTTTCGGGAGCAAAATCAGGACCCATGGTGTGATGACTCTGAGTACGTGCAGGGGCTGATGAGAAGGGCTGTGTGAAATCCGCAGTGCTTCAAGAAATCTGGGTTAGACGGCCATTCACTCACTCACTCATTCATTTATAAAGCACCTACTATGAGCCGGGCACTGTGCTAGGTGCTGAAGGCTCGGGGACAGTCAGGACACGGCTCTGGCCTTCCTAGAGCTGATCGGTTTACAGACAATGAGCCTGTGTTTTGTGGAATCGAAGGAAGTCTAAAATTCTGGAGGATTATGAAGGGCTGTTGGGAGAAGGAACCATCTGTGTATCATTCCGAAGATAAATAGTAATTTGCCATGGATGAGAACAGAAGATGAAGAGGGAAGAGTGTGGATAAAGATTCAGGGCTATGAAAGGAAAATATCTGGGTGCTACAAACAGTCTTCTAGCATTTTAAGGATGGAGACAGTGCAGAGATGAGATTTGAGGGTAAAGGGCCATGACAAGTCTTGAAATCCAAGCCTGGGAACTCGGATCAGCCCACCATCCCCAGCCCCACGCCCCACTGTGGCTCACCCACAGAGCCCAGTCTTGGAGCACAACACGTGTGCTGGGTGCTGCCCCTGACCTCACCCATTGTGCACTCTTCCCCCGCCACTGGGATCCCCAATTCTTGATGCCCATGAATCCATTCATTTTCTCATCAGAGCTGAAAAAATACAGAAATGGTACCCGTCCTCCTTAGCTTTTAGTCTGCTAGAAGGGACGGACATCCAACCAACAATCAAATGAAAAAATTATAAATATCAAATGTAACAACAATGTAAGTGCTAAACCATTAATATCAAGCGTCAATAATGAGACGTGCCTTAATGGAGTAGCAGTTTGGTCAGCCGCCTCTGGCTGAGCGTGTCTCAAGAACCTGGGATCACATCTCTGGGCTGCAGGGAACAACCAGGATATGCAATTGAATGTTAGAAATAAATTGCTTCTTCTCTTCCTGCCCACTTGTGCTCACCTTCCTGCCTGCTTAAACCTTTCCTTGAAAAAAGAAAAAGAAAAGTCTGTGGTGGTAAGCCTTGCTATTAGTATTCTAGTAAAGAGTAAAGATCTTTATAGGCTCAGAGTAGGAGCCAGAGGGGCGTCTGGAAGAGCTATAGTGAACGGGGGATGGTTGAAAGAATATGGTGTTCAAAGGAAAAGGGAAGAGAGAAAATGTCCCAAGTGCAGATAAGGGCACCCAGAGGTCACAGTGGAACTACAGCCCAATGACTCCCATCAGGTTTGAAAAATGGACCGTGAATACATGAAATATACACGGGCCCCCAACAACGAAACACATGACCTAGGCCCCAAATGATGGCAGCTAAGCAGAAAGATGTAGTGTTAAAGGGGCGATAGGGCCAGATCAGCATTAGTGAAGCCTTTCTGGAGGAAGTGAAATGTAAGAATATTGAAGAAAATAGAGTTAGGGAAAGAACTTCCCCATCCAGATTAAAGACCAGGTTGGAGCCTTTATTTGAGAGAGAGACAGAAGAGTGGGTAGAGGGAAATTTGATGAATGGAGCGAGAGTCTAGTATAGTGGTAAGAAGGTGAGTTGTGAAGACATGACGGTAAGTTCACACCTATTCAGTTGCTAACTGGCTGTGTGACTTTGGGCAAGTTACTTCTTTTCTCAGGGCCTCAGTCTTCTCTTCTGTGAGGTGGAGATAGTGACATATGTGAAGTCCCTGGTGCTGTTATTCCGTCAGCATTTGTTCCACAGCTCATTTCTCAGTGCTAAGCTGGCCTCGTGAAGCTCCAGTTTGTCTGCTGTACTATGTAGATGGAGAGACAGCTAGAGGTAGGTTTCCCAGGGAGCATGCATCACTTATCCTTGGTCTACTTTATCTAGGAAACTAATCTGGCCACCTTTGCCTACAGGGCAGCAAAGCAGTGAAATTGCACATTTCTCAACTCCAGGTCTGGAAATGTGGGGCATCCAGGTGGCTGGCTGGCCTGTGGGAATGCAGAAGACACCAGGAAGTCATAAACACCAAGGACCCAAGCTGCCACCTTCCCTTCAGGTCTTTGGCCTCAGGATCCAACCTGAAAACATGGGATTTTGCCCAGCCTCTCTTCCTGTCCATCCCTTTCCATTCCATGGTAGAACTGCTAGTTTTCTGTCCACAGCACATTTTCCTCTTCTAACTTTCCCGGACACGAGGCTCCCCAGGCTTCCATCACCCAGCCTCCTTTGCAACTAAAAATGATCACGTGACTGTGTTCTGCCCAGTCAAAAAAAGTATTATATGGCAGTTTCCCAGAACTGGCCTTAAAAGGTAGCTAGTAGGTGTGCCCTTTGCCCTTTCTTATTTGTCCCTGTCTCTGTGAAGCCACCTGGAACATGGCCATGACTGATGTGGTCATCCTGAATAGTGAAGACAAGGAGTGACAGGAGGGCAAGTTGGAAGAATCTTGGAGTCTTGTCAGGTCCAAAGTTTCCATTCCGATATTCCCTGCCTGCTTCCAGTTTTTATGTGCGAGGGCGGTCGACTCCTACCTTATGAAGCCACTGCAATTTTGGTCACTTGTAGTTGAGCCCACTCCCAAGGATAGCAAAGGCCCCAGGCAGCTCAGGCCCAGGTCACTTTCTATCACAATCTTGACTGAGCAGAAAGGAACACTGCTACTGCTGACCCCCAGCCTCCAGCTTCCCAGAAACTTTACTAGAGTAATAATAGCAACCTGTATAGTACTTTATTATTTATAATGTGCTTTCTCAAACATGAGCTCATTAGATTCTCACAGGAACAGTCTGAGACAGCCAGATGCTGGTCCCATGCTCACCATTGGAAAGGTAAAGAAATTCAGGGAAGAGCATTTAAATGTCGTGCCCATGCCACACAGTTAACAAGGAACAGAAGCAAGAAACACACATCTCTCGACTCTGAGCTCAGAGCTCTTTGCAGAGTGCGTGCCACTGGGCCACAGCTGGTCCTGAGCAGAAAGAACGGGAAAGAGGCACTAGGCCCATCATTTGTTTAAAGAGATTTGCTGCTTTCATTCCTCTAACCATTTTACTCTCTCTCCATTGTGAAAAAAGGGTAGAATATGAGATCTATCCTCCTTAAATTGTACGTGCATAGCACTTAGTGTCAACTCTAAGCACAGTGCATATAGAAGATCTATAGAACTTTCTCATGGGTCATAGCAAATTGCATAGACATTGAACAGCACCCCTTCTCCAGCCCCAGCAACTCCTATTCTACTATCTGCTTCTGTGAGTTTGACTTACTTTTAGATTCCTCATATACATAGAATCACATGGCATTTGTCCTTCTGTGACTGGCTTGTTTCACTTAGCGTAATGTCCTTAAAGTTCATATTTTTTGTCCCATATGATAGGACTGCCTTCCTTTTTAAAGGCTGAATACTATTCCATCACAGTACCGATAGCTTGACTTGGCTCTTCACAGCAGCCAAGATACAGAAGTCACCAAATGTGCACTGACAGATGAATGGGTGGAAAAAAATGTGGTGTATCTGTAATTAGGGGGACTGTTTAATGACACCCAGCATCAGACCCCTGAATAGGACACCTCGCTGGTGCCTCACCGTCAGAAAGAGTTTCCAAGGATTTCTGGAGGAGACTTCATCTGGGGTCCATCTGAGCATTGGGTATTTAAGGCAGCACCTTGCTAGATGTTGTTGGGGAAATAGCACATGAAGGAGGTTACAGAATGAGTGTGAGAATGTCATTTCCAACGCAAAGTGGAAACAGCATGCACCACTGAGGAGGTAAAGATGACGCTCAGAACAACCCAGAGAGAATCAGCATCTCATCCGCTACACCACAAGTTCTGAGAGCCTGGAGGGCTCCTGCCTCCTGGGCTTCGCTCCGGCTCCCACACCCTCCAAAAGACACAGATCCCACGTGTAGCTCTGAAACCCAGGAGACACTTAGAGATGTAGAGCTAAGTCTGAGGCAGATGAGACGATGAGGACACCTGTGCAGGACTCAAGATGTTCAAAGCATGCTTCCAAGTCAGAGTGAGTCCAGCAATACAGAGTTGTCCCTGCCAAGTTCCCTGGACTGAATCAGGGATAGTGCATGCCATCAGAGCGCCAGAAGTACGGAATGGAGTAGTCAAGGAGGACTTCAAGGCGGAGGTGAGATGGATTGGGACTTACAGAATGGGCACGATTTGAATAGGTGGAGAAGAGCTCTCATGAGTAAAGACTCGATGGTGTACAGCGATGGCAGCAGTTTGACCTGAGCTAAGGGTTCACGTTAAGGGGTAAATATTGGGAACAACTGGCTGGGTCCATTCGGCTCGAACAAGATTAAGGGGTGTGGGCCTTGTTCCCCAGGTAGTAGGGAGCCATTGGCTATGTGCTCTGTGCACAGGACAGATGTGGTGGAGTGGTAGCTGATCTTCAGAGGGGCCCCTAGCAGGGTGTGTGTGGAGGACTGGCTGGGGCACGGGTGTGTGGACAGATTCTTAAGTGGCAGTAGGGTTGGGTGACAGGAAGGAGGAACCCATGGACCTCAGGGTGTCTCCCCGGGAGAGACACCACCCCCGGTCAGAGAGCTTGCAGAGGAGGGCCGGCCTCCACAGAATAGAACAGCTCTGCTTGGCCATTGGCAAATGGCAGCTCTAGCCAGGAGGCCATTCTGTGGAAACCCATCACTGGGGTGGGGTGAGCTGGTCTGAGTGGGCCTCACCGGCTGGCCTGCAAGAGGTCAGGAAGGAAGGAGAGGAATCCCTACAGGGGCAGGGGGAATTGCCACCACCTCTCTTGCAGGGACGCTCAGTTTCTCCTGTTCACCACCCAGTCTCTCATCTTCCTCAACTCAAAGTCCAAGTTCCAGTACTAAGAAAGGGAGACGCAAGCAGCCCAGGAGGTGCTGCCCATTCATCTCTGCCATGAGTCCACTTGGCGAGCACTAAGGAGGGACCCCCGTGATTGATGATATTTCCAGAGGTTATTAACTGAGCCGGACTTGGTCTCTTTGGGCTGATCTATGATCCGGGGACAGTTTTAAAGTATGTGGCTTTCTGGAGCTGGATTATCGAAAAGAGTTAAAATTGAAGTAGTCACTCGAAACACCGCCATCCGTCAGGAGTCAGTCGCTGTGGGCCTTCTCCAGGTGGGGCAGGGAGGTGGGTGCTGCACCTTAGCCCCCGGGGCATGGGGATGCTTCCACCGGCCCGTGATATCCCTGGGGCTTTGCAGCTGTTGTCCGAAGCAGGATGGGGCAGGAGCTGGGTGGGGTAGGGCAGGGAGGACTGCTCTGAGTCCAGTTTCCTGCAGGGTGGAGCCAGGGTCACTGCAGCCTCACAGATGGTTTCCTCCCAAGCAGCTACCATTTGCTGAGAACCTGCTATGTCAGTACTGGTCTCAGGGCCTCGCCGGAATGACCTCCTTTAGTCCTGATAGCCCTGTAAAATAGGTCTACTGCTGTCACTTCACAGGGCAGGAAACGGAGGTGTGGAGTTAGGATGAAGGAACCCTAACGTAGCCAAGGTTACATCGAAGGGAGACACAGCCAGAGCTCCAAGCAGGTGCCTGATTCTGAACCCTGGATACCTACACACTCTACTGACTGCCAGAGGGGTGTACTTGCACATATGCACACATGCATGCACACATGCATGCCTGTACACAACGCCTGTACAAACACCACACACACACACACACACACACACACACACACACACACACACACACACACGGCTCACTGTTCCTCTTTCTAGCCAAGCTCAATCTCCCATCCTCTCCCAGCCTCCCAACACTGACCTTTGTTCCTTAATGGCTTCGCTGGTCCCTGACCCCAGAAGTCCCACCCCCTCCCTCTCACCTGGCTCCCCTCCACCAGCCCTCAGGGTATCAGTGCTGTCACATCTGTATTTGCCTAAGGTCTGCTTTTCCTGCTGGGCTGGGAACTCTGGAAATTCAGAGAGAGTGCCTGATGGGGCCTACGAGGTAGGGCCCTGGAGCAGTCTGTTAAGCTCCATCCTCCTCTGTGCATCCAGCCAGTGCTGTCATGGCTGCAGGTAAGAAGACAGGGCTGGGTTTGGAGCAGTTGTTACAGCCACTGCTTGCTCTGGGGCCCAGGAGGGTCTCTGTCTTTTTCAAAGTGAGGCCCTGGAGCCTGCACAGCCTCTCCTTCTGTCTCTCCCTCCACACTCCTGGTCCTCCACCAGAAGCCCGACTCCAGAGACGTGATCCAGTAATAGTGCTGATACCAGCAGAAGGGGCCCGGGAGGGTGCAGCCTATCAGGCACGCGGACCATCACCGAGGTGTGCGAAGTAAGGGACCATAGGCCTAAGGGGCTCCAGATGGCAGATTCATCCTGTTCCAGGTGGAATAGTTTTCACCCCCATGAGACCTCACCAGCCTCCAAATCATGGTAATAATACTTGTTCTCCACTGTGGGCAAGTGACAGCTCTCAATCTTATGTAAAGCACATGAATAAGAGTGCTTCTGAAAAAAATCATCTGTTTTTGTCAGTTTGTAACAGATTCTGTAAAAACAATGTGTTTTGCTTGCAATGGGTATGCAACATGGAGACAAGTGGCCTTATCCTCCCCACCCCCACCTAGTCAAACCAGGTGGCCCGCAACACATGCTGTCCCCCAGAGACACTGGCCGAAAGCTTGAGACCTGCTTCTGTCCTCCAGGAGAAAGGGCAGCGGGGTGGCAAGTGACTGCTACTTTCACTGCTGCCCTGGGGCTGTGCTGAGGCTGCCTCCCTGGGCTTCCCCAGAGGTTAGTGTCCTATCCGCAGTTCACCTGTGCTCAGCATGTGACAGAATCCGAAGAAGATTTCATGGCCACCAGCCCTGCTGTTTCTTTCTCTGTTTGGTTACCATTTCTCTGAGTTCTCTTGCCCTTCCTGCCCCAGCTCTGCTCTCTGCTCCTCTCTGTCCTTCGCCCTCTCTTTTTCTGCCGTTCTATTCCCATGTCTCTTTTACCTCCCACTCCAATTCCCTCTTCCCTCCTCCCTGTCTGATTGGGTCCACAGAGGCCTTTCTAGTCAAGATGATGAATGGATCCCCAAAAAAAGGAGTTGTTGATTAATTTTCAACTAATTTTCAAAATATGAAAACATTGCCAAAAACTCAAACTCAGAGCAGAGCAAAAGCAGGTTGAAAACAAATCAGAATTGTTTAAAAAGAGGGAGGGAGTCCCAAACTGAAAAATTTCAGATCTTATTCGTTTGTATTCATTTAAAATTTTGTTTTGGGCTGTTTATGCTGTTTTTCAATCTTATTACCACAACAATGCACATTATAGAAAATACAGCAAGCAAAAGATCATAAAGAACAGTTACGATCACACCTACTCAGACAGGAGAATGTTTTGGTACATACGCGTCTGGATTCTTTTCTGAGTGAGTGTGTGTGTGTGTGTGTGTGTCTGTCTGTCTGTCTGTCTGTCTGTGAGTGTGTGTGTGTGTCTGACTTTTCCAAAGAAAGTTGCAGAACTTGAATCCCTTGTGCTGTAAAACAAGATCATCCGCAGTAACAGCAAACCTGGCTGAAGCATGGAAAGTGTTACATGGCATAACAACTTCTTGAAGTCCTGAAATGTACATTGTAATGAATATTCAGTGTAACACTCATCATAAGTGAGCGCAGCTCCAGAGAGACCCACGGTTAAGAAAGAAACCTGTTTAACTTTGTTGTTTCCTCTGCTCTTTGACTCAAGAGTTCCTTTTTCATCCGGCAACTATTGATATTCTTACTCATATTTCTGAGAAAACATTTTGCCAAATAATGAGATAAATATCTATAAAGCTACAGATTTAGTTTACAAAAATAGAATCTTCTCCTATTTCTATTTTGTGATATTATGTATGTTCCCAACTAATCCCTATTATTGGGTGTTTATTTCCAATGTTTTATTGCCGTTTATATTATCTGAAGCAGTAAAGAGTAGGAAGGATAACCTGAATGTGAATCAGAAGAAAGAAGCACAAATGGAAATAATTCAAATTTTGAAAAATAGATAAGAAGGTTTAAAAATACATAAGATTGCAAAGTCATACCCACAGTGCGCCAAATTTTCCAATCCATGTGTAAAGAGTATTGACTTATTTAACAAGTATTTATTAAATGTTCACTGTGTACCAAACCCTGTGGGAGGGTCTGGGAAGGTAGTTAAGACAGACAGACAGAACTTCCTGTCCTGGTGGGGATTCTATGCAGGTGGGAAATGATTAAACCTCAAGGCGAGGATGGGGGTTGGGTGGGGGTTGAATTTTTTTAATGGGGTTTTCAGAGAAGGGCTGGCTGGAGGTCACGCATGCACTAGGGAAGGGATCCAGGCAGGTGAGGAGTGCAGCAGCCCCCAGGTTCAGGGGTCTGGCCTGCCTCTCCAGATACTCACTAGGCCTGGGCCCCAGGCCCCAGGCCCATGGTGGGAGGGCTCCTGTGGATCTGCTGCGGCTGCAGGCCGGAGCCTGGGTTGGAGGATCTTGGTTTTGAAGGCAGAACAATCACACCTATAATGCCCCAAAATGGTTAGGGGAGCAAAAAGAGTTTTATTTGACTAATCATTGTTTGAACCAGATGTTTTGTTTCTAGCAGGGTGCTTTCAACGAAACCACCTGTTCTTCCCCAGTGTGTGACTTTCCCCTCAAAGCTAAGGAAGCTGTCTCCATACAGACTGTGATCAAAGGCCCTCTCTCCTGAGAGTCACCCCACAACCTCCCACCCCAGCCCCGTGAACCCAGGACTCCAATGCCAAAGCCAGCGCTGAGCAGGGATCAGAGTCAGAAGGGACCAGTCACGGGACAGGGACAGAACCTATAGGAGATGCCTGGAGATCTGCAGGCAAATCAGCACAGCTTTTCTGCAAGGCGTGTGAGAGCCACAGATGGAGGAGACAGAGGCAGGTCCAGGCATGTAGAAACCACAGAAGGATCACAGGAGGTTGGACACAAAGCCTGGGGGAGACAGTGACAGACAGGAGGTGTAGATGCCCAGAGAAACAGACTAATAGAAGGACTGACGACAGAAAAGAGAAACCAGGATGGAGGGAGAGAGACCAAGACAAGGATGAAGGAAGAACCCCTGAGGCCAGCAGGAGAGGGACACAGTGGTGGGACACAGACAGAGAAGAGCTGGTCCCCACTCCTGCTGGCACAGGGCGCCCAGGAACCTTCCCCCAGGGCTGGGGAACCACCCAAGATCAGGAAAACCTGGCTCTGAAGGGTGGAGCTGGCCTTTTACCCTCACTTTATACTGAGAAACCTGGAGAATCAAGTTGAAAGGCACTCACGGGACACAGGTCAACTCGGAAGGGCCTGCCACCAATGTCCGAGTACGAGAAATCTAAAGGGCGTAGGACCAACCCTGGACAAAGCCTGCATACTGAATGAGGTTAAGGGTTTGAGTTCTGGAACCAAAATGCCTGGCTTCATATCCTGGTTCTGTCACTCCACACTGTATGACCTTTCTCCCACCATGTCTCTGAACCTGCTTCCTTCTCTTTAAAATGGACTGAACACGGGTTTCTGTGCACTCCAGATGAGATAAAGCACACAAACTTCGAGCACAGTGCTGTTAGCCTCTGGCGTCACTACTCTGGCCTCCCTGCCGGGGAGGTTGTGACTAAACTGGGCCTCGGCCTCACCCAGCCCATCTCGCTCACACCCCATGTTGGCCCTGGCAAGTACGTGCTTTCACACCAGCTAAGGGCAGCTTCCAGCACCCTCTCAGGCAAGCCCAGTGTCCACTTCCTGAGCACAGGTGATCTTGGGGGGCAAAGGGTCCCACCTCAGTCCTGTGGCCTCTAGCAGCCTAGTCCCTGCCCACAGCTGGCCTGTTCACATTTCTGCAAGCACTCAATCAGCCAGGCTTAACATCCTGGGCTGGAGATGGTGGCGAGAGACCCGTGGCCTCTGCTGTCCATCTCTTCCCAAGGCTGGGTTTTCTCATTCTATGCTCCTGCCCACCCCAAGCCTCCTCACCTATAAGTTCTGCCCCAGACCCAGGTCTAGCCTTAGAGGTGGAGCATCTTAGCAGTTCTGGCTTGATGCTCCTGGTTACACCATCGTGGTCCCCAGTGCTGGTCGGCATGGGTCCTGGGACTAAGGACAGGGTGTCATCAGGTCTTTGCTCCTGGTACTCAAGGCCTGTCTTGCTAACCTTCCTGATAACCCTGGTGTCTCCAAGCCAGGTCCCTGCTCTACTGATGAGAGATTGCTTTTATAGGGCCAGACTCCTGATGTCAGCACCAGACCACCTAGAGATAGCCCCACCCCCTTAGTTTTGAATCCCTTTCAAGACACTGCTCTATCTGGGATGTGTCCTTAACTGACCACTTGGGACTAAAGAGCAGCTCTAGCCAGTGCCCACCTTCCCTGGGTTCCTCCAGTGGTTCTTCCCTCACCCACCCTGGGGCAGCCTAGCCCTGATCCGAACCCTGCCCCACTGGCTCGTCCAGATACAGGGGATGCTGTCCCAAATCCAGCCCCCACCCCACCCCCCGACCCCACCCCAGGAACCTGGCAGCATCTCTACCTGCACCGTTGGTGGTGTAAAGACTTGATGTCTCTGCAAATGCCCGTTTTCCCACTTTCATGGGGGAGGCTCAGCCCTCCCTGACTCTGGGACAGGGGCAGAGGTTGCGGGGTGCTCAAAAGCCCAAGACTCCTCTCCTCTGCATGCATTCCCAGGAGCCCCAGGCTGGGGCAGCATCCTGTTTTCCTTGCACAAACGTAGGTGACTGATACCAATGTGCTTGGCTCTCAGCCTTGTCCAAGAAGACATGGGTTCCTGGGGTCTCTCCAGAGCTGGTCTCTGTGCCTTTATCTTCCTCCTGCACTTACATTCCTCCAAGGTTATGGGTTAGGTCTGTCCCAGGTCCTGTAGAAATAGAGGTCATTGTCCCTCTACACCCAGGGTCCAAGAGCCTGGACACAAAATCAAACCCAGCCTGTGCTGTCCCTCTGAATGCAGCCCTGGTTCCCCCTGCTGCTCCCGTCTCCTTCCTCTCTCCATGCCTCCTCTCTGCAGGCTCTCCGTGCCCCCTTTCCCTTCTCTCTCCTCCGTCGCTGCTGTGTTGTCAAGTATTTCCTCCGTCAGCACTTGCCGAGTTGAAAGTTCTTCCACTTGTGTAGCGAGGCTGCGTGGGCAGGCTGGGTAATGTCTGTTTTAGCCTCTCTGTAATGAATCCCATCTTCTCTTCACCGCGATGGGTATTGATTCTGTCTTGACGCCTTGGTTTGTTTCCTGCCAGCTCCAGCCTTCCCTTCATCTTGCTGTGGCCATTTCTCCTCTCTTACCTGCAAGTGGAATTGCTGGCTCATATGGTAGCTCTACTTTTTGAGGCACTTCCATACTGTTTCCCAAAGTGACAACCAATTCACATTCCCACCAGCAGAGCATAAGGGCTCTCTTCTATCCCCACCTTCACCAGCATTTGTTGTTTCTAGTTTTTTTCCACATAGGCCATTCTCACAGGTGTGACAGGATTTGGGTTTGGATTTCCTTAATAATAGGTGACAATGAGCCTTTTTTCATGTGCCTGTTGACCATCTATATGTCTTCTTTGGAGAAGTATCCATTCAAATCTTATACCCATTTTTTAAAACTCGATTATTTGTTTTTGTGTTGTTGAATTGATGGATTCTTTTCTTGGATGTTAATCCCTTGTTGGATGTATGATGTGCAAATATCTTTTTCCCATCCAAGTGCCTGTCCTTTGTTCTGAAGGTACTTTCTTTTGTTGTGCAGAAGATTTTTTGTTTGATGCAGTCCCATTTGTGTAATTTTCTTTTAGTTTCCCTTGTTGCTGGAGTCAAGCCTCCTAAATACCCCACCTCTAAGACTGATGTCATGAAATGCATCGCCTGTTTTCTTCTGTGTCTTCAGTGGTGTCTATTCTTCCACCCAAGTCTCTAATCCATTTTGAATTACTTTTCATGTGTGGTGTTACAGTGATCAAGTTTCATTCTTTTGCACGTGCCAACCTCTTGTCTTAGAACCACAAACTACGTTCCAGACCCATCAGATGGCTACTCACTATTCCCTCACCATCCCTTCCTGAAGTGACTTCCCCATCTCTCTATTTTTCATCTGGAAAATTTCTACTCATCCTTCAAGGCCCAATTCGATTGTCATCACTTCTAAGAAGTTGTCCTTGGGAGGTCCCATGGGACTAAGCCAACTCAAGGCAGAGTTAAATCTTCTCCTGCAATTCCTTGTTCAAAATGGTAGTTCTTTGCTTACTTGACTTCCCAGGAATGGACTGAGTCTCGTTCCCCTAGCAAGTACTAAGGGAAAGCATGTCCATTAGAAGCGACTAGAGTCTATCCTTACGGGAGGCAGGTCCAGAAATGCCCACGTCTGGCAGACACCGAGGTTGCTGAGAGGCGGATGTGGACCATGGAGACTTGGCTGAGTCTTGATCCAGGATCTGGGTGCACACCAGGTGTCCTGAAGCAGAGGGGCCCCAGGAACCAACCGCTCTCTCCACAGGCCACAGGCCAGCACTGTCTTCTGCTGGCCCTGGAGCCAGAAGCAACAAATGGTCATTGCAGGGTCCTTTGCAACCTCTATGGGCCTAGAACACAGAATGTGGATTGAAAGAGCTCAAGGGGTGAGGGGTGAGGAAGCACAGAAGCCAAGAGTCTGACAACAAAGCCGTGAACTTCACCCAAGCCGGCTGCCTGGCACGTGCTTAGGAACCTGGAGCCTGGAGTTGGCCTCCTCCCTCTCTGCTCCTCCCCTCCCCAACAGCAGCCTGCTGTGACCTCACTCAGCAACTCCCCTGCTACTGAAACAGCTGTTTCTAGTGGCATTAGCATTGTAGGCATGGACAAGTGCAGCATGATGGAGAGTGGGCCATCATCAGTCTGGGTGGGGGCTCACCTAGCAGGCAAAGGGGCAGAACTTGGGTCCAGGGATCACCTCAGGGCATTTCTGCTAGACCAGGAGCCCCCAGCCCTAGGAACCTGGTGGGTGAAGCTGCAAGAATTTGCTTCTTAGGAAGGGATAGAGAACCTTGAAGGAATGGCCTCATCCTGGTCAGTGACCCAGCTTGTGGGTATTGATCATTTTCTAAGTCTGATCAGGGTCACACACCCTGTAAGGCAGGACAACAGGCTCCATAGCAGATAAGAAAGCTGAGGCCAAGAGGGCAATGTCAGTTGCCCAAAGTCAGATGGCTAGCAGGTGACCCAGTCAGATTCCATCTCTGATCTTTCTGACTCCTAAGTCTGTGTATTTTCCAGCTTTTCCTTCCAGTCCAGCAAGAACTTTTAATCCTGGGGTCATCCACACCCCGAGCCTGGCCTTGTCCCTGCTCATTTGACCCTCCTGGAGGCAGGCTCTGGTGCAGTCCCCTCTCACATCCAGTCCGGGCTGGATGATATGATGATAGCACACAGGGAGCAACGGTGAGAGGCACTGCGTTTCCACCGTCCTCTCATGGAACACTCGCTGTGGGGGAGGCAGAGCCAGGAGGACAGAGCAATGACCCCGTCCAGTAGCTTCCCGTTTAGGTCCCCGTGATCCAGGCCCAGCCCACACGCTGCCCTGAGCACTCTGAGAGCTAATAAGCGACTCATCTGTGGTGCAGCCCTGTGATTCAGTGGCAACGGTGCAGGCCAGGTAAAGCCCAAGGGCCTGGGTTTTAAACTGGAGCTGGGGGAGGAAAAAAGATGTGATTACAAGCCACTGTCTTTCTGAGTGATCTATTCCATAGCAATAGAAAACAAATATATCTGTCCTCCTCCAGACAAAGGGCATTAATTGTCTGCAGAGCCTCCTCCACAGAGCCCCAGAATGGGAGTGGGGGGGCAGTGAGAGAGCAGGGAGAGTCCAGGGTTTCCTCCCCTCAGCCAAGAAAGGGCCCTGGTGGGCCTGAAGCCGGAGACCCTCTGTCCAGGGATCCCTTTTGTCCAAAGCTCCTACTAGTGGAGAGACCCCAAGAGAAAGTGGCCTACTGCTCTAGCTTTGGGGTGAGACAGATGAAGGTGATGTTGTCCCTTAGACCTCATCAGAAAACGTCTTTCCCTCCCTAATGAAGATGAATCCCCATGCCCAAGGAAGACACCAAATGGATACAAACGGCCGGGTGGTGCTATCAGATGGATGTGTCTTCTCAAGATCTAAAGCTGATGGCACATGGACTCCTGCCCCGTGTCCCTGGAGGGCCTGGGAGAGCCCAAGCGGCACCTCTCTCAGAGAACGTCGGAGCCTTCTAAGAGGACGCAGCCCCTCTGCCCGGTCTCTCCCAATCTAGTTGGAGGCCTAAGGCAGGTTCGGGCGCACCGTGTGACCCAGCAGGCTCTCAGGCCCAAAGGCTGAGACTGCCCAGCACTCAGGCCACACCCAGCCGGGGGCAGCACTCAGATTTCCATAATTCTGCCAGGCAGGCAGAGGGTCCTTCCCTGCTTGACTCCGTCTTCCTCTCTGCCAAGGAGACAAAGACTTGCATGGAGGCTGGTACATTGTGTTCTTATTTGCAAGGCGCTCTCGGGGAGAAACTATCAATGGGTTCACTTCCTTCGGGCTAGTTTACCACCTTCTGCTCCCTCTTCCTTAAAGGTTCACAGTGTGTGTCTGTCCTGAGTAGGAGCCAGGGATAGAGGCCTAGAGACCCAACCTCGGCTTGCAAGAGGCACACAGGACATTTCTGGTTCTCAGAGTTTTCAGAACAAGAGCTGGAAGCTTCAGAGGGGAAAATGGTTTCAATGGGCCTGAGACTCCGTTTCCTTATCTCAGAGCAAAAGAAAGCTGAGAAAGCTGATCCAGAGATGTCATTGGTCCCTCGGGTGGCCCTGTAACCACAGCCTATGAGCCGGACTCATATACACTCACCTGGGCGCCGGCTCAGCATCTGTGTCCCTGTTTCCTTTGCTTTCCCTGCTGCCCCAACCAACATGCTCTCAACCCTGTCCCCGCACTGTCTCAGCATCCTGCTGTCTCACTTGCCTGCTGCTCTTCCAACAGAGCACACCTGGCTGGCAGGAAGTTCTTCCTTCAATGACATAACACGAGCATCTCTGCAGATGCCAGGTCCCCAGCCAGCGGTCCTGGGAGAACCCGCTGGGAAGGGCAGACTCAGCTCCCACCACCTTCATGCGGGTCCTTCATGCGGAGTCTGCCCGTCGTGTTTGGGCAGGCATTGTGGGCAGAGCAGGACTCCGGCCTCAGGACAGAGCCTGGCCTGGTCACTTCCAACTTGATTTAAGTCTTGCATCTCAGTTTTGTTCTCTGAAAAGTGAGTTTTATCTACTGTACGGGGACAGGTAGCAAATAATAGCATTGTGACAAAGGGTAGCAGTGGTGGCAGTGATGATGAGGTTGCTGCTGAGCCAGGCAGCCCACCTGCTCTGAGGGCCAGGGACTCCACTCACCTCAATCAGACAAGGAACCCCACCAGGCTCACAGTGGGACACTGGCCTCTGAGCACAAGTTAGCCTGCTTAGTTCCAACCCCTCTCTTACCAGTAGATAGAATTGAGACCCACGGAGGTAGTGACTTGCCCGGGGTCACCCATCCACCAGTGGAACCTACAACCCTGACATCCCATTGCCACCTGACAGGAGGCTGCATCAGCCCACTCCAGGCAGATAAACCAAGGCCAGCAGAAGCCAGGCCTCTCCTCAGAGACATGTCATCAGGAGCCACTCCTGCTGACTCTCCAGACCATGCTCTGGGGTCCCTCCCAGGCCCAGAGGCCACTGCCCAAAGAGAGTTATGTAGGAGCCAGATGCTGGAGAATACCCAACCTTCCCCTCCTCCCCACCTGAGACAGTACTCCCTGCACTTTCCTCAAGACCATCCCTGGGGTGCAAAGTCACCTCCTGCATAGGAGGATTGAGGAGGCCATGGGTGTGGCGAGGGTGCAGGTGGACAGAGGAGGGGTCAAGAGTGACCCTAGGACAGGAGAAACGTGCTTTTCCACCAGGTGCATCAAGGCAGATTCTGAAAGGCTATTCTTTAGGTCCCAGGAGGAGACCCCTGGAATCCCTCAGAATCCCCCTTTCCTCCTGCCATGTTTGATGAGCCAGAATCTGGACTTATTCATGATTTTAGGGAATGAAGCTGGCCCAGGTGCCTCTGGTTCTGGCCTGGGGCAAAAAAGGACAGGGCCAGCTCAGAGACCCCACACTATAGCAACTCCCCTCTGGAAACACCTAATGGTCATCCTGTCCCTGGGTGTGGTGTGTCCCTCCACCTATCACCAGTCCTCCTCGGCCTTGCAGGGTGTTTAGGATGAGCTGCAAACAAGGGGACTGAAGTCCAACCTGGCTACATGCTTCCCCAGGGTCACCTAGATATTTCTGTTTTTTCTGCTTTTTTTTACTGTGCCCCTCTGATTTCATAAACAGTTTGAGGAGGCTTGTAATAAAATGTACACTTGTAATAAAGTTTTTGAGTTTATTCCTTCTGCAGAAATCTGTGTTCTCTGTATGCCTGACATTGTTCTGGCCTGAGAGGTGGACAAGGACAAAGTTCCTACCTTGGGACCTGTGATCTGGCACATGAGCATCTCACGATAAGTGCTCTGCAGGGGAAGAGGTGAATGGTGGCCACAGGAGGTGTATGGGCTCTAGACAGGGCAGTACTCCAAGGAGCTGGCATTCTAGTAGCTGTGAAGACTGAGGCAAACTTGACTTTGTTGTGTTCTGTCCCCATGGAGGTCAGTGTGGCTGGAGTGGAGAGAATGGGTAAGCTGCGAGGGAGGGAGGGCCCATGTCGAAAGCTGTACAGTGAGGATTAAGAGTTTAATCATAGCGGGATGGCAGCCACAATGGGGTCATGAAGTTTGCCTAGCCTGAGCCCATGGAAGTTTTAGAGGACTCTTTCCTGCTACTGTGAAAAGAACAGTCTGTCTGGGGGCAAGAGAAGAAGCAGTGTTCTCTGCAGTATTGCAGAGGTGAGTGATGGGATTGGAGAAGAGGAATGGCAGCGGAGCTGAAAGAAGAAATCCACAGTGATGTCAGAGAGGGAAGAGCAAGTCACGCACTCCACTTAAGATCTGAGAGTGTTGTTCTGACTGACCCTGACCGTGACCCTGAGCCCTGGCTATGTGGACAGGGAGTCTGGATCACTGGGAGAGGGACAAGATGACAGTCTCTAAGACCTGACTTCCTACAGAGAAAGGACTGGAGCGAAAATGTGAGAACTCTTACACAGCAGTCCCTGGACAACTTCTCAAGTGTGGGGACCAAGGGAGGGATGTAAGAGTGAAAACCTGCTGAAGAAGCCATCATCTGGGCTAACCATGTAGGACACTCTTGTCAGCCTTCCTTCAGAGATCCAGACTTTGAATCAGCTATTCCTGAAGAAGCACAACCCATTTGCTTTCTAGGACGGTCTAAAGCATGACATGAAGCCTTCACCTCCACACCCACACCGTGGCAGACATCACAATCAATTGTGCCAGCCTTCCTGTTACACTCAGAATCAGCTTCAGCGTCTTTCTTATCCCAGCTCTCTGAGCAGCTGCTTGCAATCAATGTGTGATGGCGCAGTGAGCCCCATCGTTCCCAGGGCAGAGAGACGAGAGCCACGTTTGGAGTCCAAGGGACTTGGGACTTAGCATTGCTTTTGTCTGAGGACAATATGGTCAGTCTCTTTGAGCTTCACTTTCCCATCTGTTTAAGTGAACTGTTATTCCTATGTCACGCATTTCTGTGAGGTCTAAGTAAGATAATGTATGAAAGTACTTAGCCTAGTGTCTGGAGCAAAGAAGGATCAGCAAAGGTTTTTAAAACATAGCCCCTTTGCCACACCCATATGGCTACTCCCAAATGTGCGCCACGCCCCATGCCCCAGGCCCCACACTCACGTCCCGGCCCCACGCTCAAGCCCCAGGCATGCTGCCCTGTCACACGTGCTCTTCCACATGCACGTACAGACACAGGCATAAGAGAAAAGAAAATTTATCCTAATAGCTGGCCCTGGAATTGATCATAGGGAGGGACTTGTCTTTTGTTCAGGAAATTACCTTGATAAGTCTCTGAGGGTATGGATTAACGGAAGTCAAGGAAACAAAAAGACTGCTGAACAGCCCTGCTTTCAACTTGAGATGAAATTTGGGGGAGCAGTGCATGGAGCTCAGTGGTGTGGGTGCTGTGAGCATGGGGTGGGGGCCAAGCACTTTTTAAGAATAAGTGTGTCAAATATTCAACACAGAGCTGCTTGTGTTTCTCAGATATGAAACCTCTCTGTCTCAGGGATGCAGCGTCCGTACTGCCTGACGTCATTTCTGTGAATTTCTAGGAAGCCCGCAGACAGCGAGAAGAGGCCGGTCCTTGCTGCGGGGAAGGCGGGGCGGGCCTGGGAAGAACAGTGGATTAGTTCACCATCTTCAACGCAGTGATGGCTTCAAAACAGATCTAGTCAAACGCTTTCAATACGTGCTGTTTATTATGTGTTAATTATACTTCAATACACTGTCAAATATTCTTAAAAGTCATTTCTATCAATTTGCTTCAAACCGTGTCTGTGTCTCCTGCTTTTAGATGTGCTGACTTTCCCATCTTTCAACAGGTACTGAACATTCAACAGGTACCCAAAACATTCTTCCCTCAGTCAAGTCTGACAGAGAGAGAGTGTCTTGTATTAAGATGTGGAGGGTAGGATTTAAAGGAGACTTGAATCCCAGATGCAAGTGCAAACCACAGCACTGGGACAGTGTGGGGGGCAGGGACACATCTATGAACCTACAGATTCAGGAGAAGCAAGTGCTCAGAGCCAGATGCCTGTGAGAGCTCAGTGGCTCCCCTCTCTGGAAATTCTTAGCTGTCCAGGCAGAGGGTGTGGGGTGTATCCATAGGGTATTTAAGGCAGCCTCGGCAGAGTCAAGGACAGTATCGCACACAATCGCTGGAAGCAAGCCCCCTCTAACCTCACTTCTTTGTGCCTCAAAGCCCCCTCCTTAAGCTGGTAGAGGAGGTGTCTCCTATCTGAGCTGCATTTTCTCTATAAAGAAGCTATCAAGTATGGAAAAGATCAGAGCAAAGAAGGAAGGTGGGTCCCTCTTGTGTACTGAGCTGTCCTGAGGATCCCCCCACCTCCACGCTAATATCTGAATCAGTCTCACAAATAAGCACTCTGAGGGACAATACCTCCCAATGGGCACAGTGACATCACAGCATGAGGTCAATTTGCTCCTGTTAAGGTCCTTGACTCTGCCGAGGCTGCCTTCAGTCCCAGACAGATAGCACTCCCCAGCCTTCCTCTCTCCCTGTCTCTGCATCCACTCCCCTCCCCAGGGAGCAGCACAGCAGAAACCACATCAGCGCTCCTTCGAGGGGATAATCAAAGCGCAGCTTCTCTGGAGAGGACCAGCTCCTCCGAGCAAGTCTTTAATTTCAAGCTGACAAGGTTGGGAGCCTGTGCCGTTGGCTCTCCAAGAGGCAAGGCGAATGGATGGCCAAGTTGTCTGCTTGCAATAGGAGAAAGGGAGGGCACGGCCGGAGCGGGGGAGGACAGGACACTGCCCAGGTGGGCACAGGGCTCTGTGTTGTGAAGTGTGTGCTCTCTGCACACCCCAGCTGCAGGCATCCCCACTCGTCTTACCTTACCCACCCAGGGGTGGCTGCAGCAGATGCTGCCCTGTCCGACACCCCCACCCCACCCCAGCAGGAAGAAACCGTCAAGGGCAAGCCTCCAGACAGGGTCACCACACACCCTGAGGACAGACCCAGATGCTTCCTTAGCTCCTGCCCTGGGTCAAGATCTCGCTGACTTCAAGGAACTGAAGCTGTAGAAAACTCATGTGTTTGTAAGTGGTGTTACTAGGGCTTTTGTCATCATCGTGTCATCCGAAGAAAACATGCCCAGAGAGATTAGGAATCTTTCTCAAGGTCACAAAGCAAGTCAGTGATGAAACCAAGAGTATGAGAGCAGACTGGCATTCATGAGTAATGCATCCCAAGACCATGGTGAAGCTTCAGTTTCAAAAGGGAAAAATCACAAAACCCTTAGAAATCATTGAATGCCAGTGCCCCATGGGCTACATAGCTGGGCAGGCAGTGTGGCCCTGGCAGCTGGGCAGCTCTGTGGGTCATTCCTCAGAGAAGGACAGATTACAGCCTGAATGCGCCTTCAAATAGCACAAACCAGCAAAGGCATCCAGGCCTGCAGACTCGTCACTGTTCCTGGGCTGGGGCGGGGCTCAGCCCTGGGCTCCTTCAGGCTATGTCAGGGTGGAGACCAGGAGGTCCTCTGCAGGCAAATGGACAGGATGAGCACGGGGAGGCAGCTCCAACTGTGAGCCCAGAAAGGCCCTGCTTCCCTTTCCTTTGCCAATGCTGCACCTGCATTTCTGGCACCAGAAACCCAGAAGGTGGACTCTGGCCCCAGGCTCTGCACTCCTAACCCACCCCGAGCATCCTGGGACTTCTGTGATCTAATGGCCTGGCACTTACCGGCAAGGGAGCGCAGGCTTTGCTGAGTAAATGAAGTCTGATGCTCACATGAATCACACCCGCCTGCCCTGCCCTCACTCTGTGGGGCTGGAGTTGTCACTAGCAGAGCAGGGCACTTGCCAGCAGGTGGACTCTCTGGGGTGCTCTGGGCTGAATTGCATGCCCTGCCCCCCAAAGAATCCCAACCCCCAGTGTGATGGTATCAGGAGGTGGGCCTTTGAGAGGTTTAGTAGAGGGCTGGGGGTGGGATCCTCATGATTGGATTAGTGGAAGAAGATGGAGAAAGAGGAGGAAGAGGATGGGGGAGTGCTCTTGTGCTCTCGCGCTCTCTCTCTCTCTCTCTCTCTCTCTCTCTCTC